>BQNB010094258.1:0-26163 GCA_026074375.1 Tanacetum coccineum | reverse complement strand
CTAAAACGGGAAGCCGCTGAAAGGGCTTTCGAACCTCAAGCCGAAAAAGACTGCACACTAATGCGGTTGGAGGAGTTGAGGTTTCTAGCTACTAGCATCAAGGATTTGGACGACGACGACGCCTATTGGATCAAGAAGCAAAAACAATTAATCAAAAACAAAATGAGAAATGATTTGGGCGACGAGGACGACGAAGACGAAGATGAGTAGTTTTTTTTTTCGTAATGTTTTTTTTATTTCGTAATGTGTTTTTTTATGTAATTTGTATGTTTAATTATGAATGAAATTGTTAGTTTGTTAAAATAATGAAATAATTGTTTAGGGGGTTTTCTGAAAATAAAAAGGTGAGTGATGTTATTTGGTGTTATGATTAGGGGAGTTTGTTGGTATTGGTGTTATGCTGATGTGGCGCTGACGTGGCAGTCAAAAAATGGTGTTATGGTGTTACTACACCTGTGGCTCTTATAGTGACAAAAAGTCGCATGCATGTCGCCGGAGAGAAAAAACTAATGTGACAGGGTAAAATATAAATCGCTGGTAGTTGTTGTGCCTAGCCTAATGAATATAAACCTATATATGGTGGTATTAATAATAAAAGTAATTTTATAGCAGATATTGATTGTGACAAAGTAATTGACATTTTTCTTTAAGGAATGCACATGTCGACATCTTTTTAAGTGATCTACCTGAACGTGTAATTTGGAATTTATCTTTTCATATGTAACATATAAATTTATTAAATAAAAATCGACATATATATCAACCGACTAACTAATTAGGTTTTGAACCCGAAAAGTGACGTGTTTTTTTTACACGGGGCATATTTTTTCCGGCTCGTTCAGGGCATGAAAAAGTCAGGATCGACCCTAATGACATTAAAAAGTAGTTTTTGACATGCCTTTGACATACCATCGTATCTAGGGCTCGTTTGGTAGGACGAAATAAAATGTTAAATAAGTAGAATAAACGATGTAATAGAATAAATAGTTTAATGTAATTGTTCATTACCGTTATTAATCATGTTTTGTTTATATAATAAGACGTAATGAAATCGATAATAAAAAGACTAAAGTACGTCATTGATATAAATTATTTAATGTGGTTAGTTAATGATGGAGTTTTATGTAATTTAATTTCATTACGAGATGGAATGATTTTGGTGTAATGGGCAAGGTTATAAATAGCGTGAAGCGTGGCGTAGCGGCATAGCCAAGCCTCAAGCTTTAGCGTGAGGCGTAGCGACAAGGCGTTTTTAAGGCGTGACTTATGACGGCAAAAAATATTTATAGATTTATAGATTATATCATAGTTTAGAATAATATGAGTAGTAAATATTATTAAATTCAAACATCAATCCAAAATATTAGTAAATCCAAGCATAAATCTTAAATTTTAGAAAATCCCTTATACACTTCAAAAAAAACTCGTCACGCTATGCGCTATAGCGCTTTATCACGCTATATGACGCTATATTGCACGTCACGCCTCAAGACGACGCCTTAGCCTGTTTCGTAACGTGGAGGTCACGCTTCGCGCTATGGCGACGCTATGATGCCGCTATAGCGCGCTATTTAGAACCCTGGTAATGGGTCATTCCTTGAAATGAATCATTACATTATATAAATGTAAACAAACAAAATTTTTCTATTCCATCGTAATAATCTTTTTCATTCCTACTTTAATTACAACATAACAAACGTTACGCTAATGCTTTAACTTTAAATGTAAAATTAGGTTCATATTTTTAAGGTCTCCTTATTATTTTCTTTATAGATATATTGCTTTTAGTCTTTTGAAACAACAAAATTGAGAAGGTTACGTGATAGACATATACACCGAGTGGCTGAGAATTGCTGCCAGCACTTAGCTGAGTCACAAACGGCCCTACCACGACTTAAAAATCTTAACAAAAATGTTATTTCCTCTTACAGAAACGTACTATAAATCTTTTTACACATAGGATTCTGACAAATGATGAAACTGACAGGATTTAAAAAGAGAATAAATGAAAAATATATATATTATATTATTGTATGTAGGAAAATATGTAGTATGATTTTGTAAGAGAATTTAGCAATGCTCAAATCTTAAACCATCAACAACAACGAAATCTCGTTCCTATTTAACCTTAAAAGCTTGCCACGTCAGCAGAATCACAAGCCTAAAACCACTACTATTTCTTAAATAATAAAAAAAGAAGAAGTTAGGAATTGCTGGAGAGGAGTGGGAAATAGTTTTGGTTTTCAGAGGAAGGACTCAACGAATATGAATTCTCAGGGAAGGACTTCATCTGCAGCACATTATAAATACCATCTCATTTTTCATCACAATTTGCCACCCCAAAACCACTACTATTTCTTCTTTTTTCATCTATATCTATACTGCGTATAATATTGATTTAACGTTTTTTGACGATTTGCCAAGATGACTATCATTGTTGATCAACCACGATTTGGTATGTATGGACTATATCATTTTATTTTTACTTTATGTACGGTCGTTATTACTAGAAGCTATTATCAAGCTTCTTTAACAGGGATTTGACCCATTTTAATTTTGCTATCATCATGAATGGATTTTATTATTCTTATTATTATTTATTAAAAAAAAAAACCATCATAAAATACCGTATAAACATGTCCTTGTGGGTTTACGATATAAGAAACACTACAAAAATATTATCTTTTAGTGACACTAAAAAAGGTCATCAAAGTTAAAAAAGTGTCACTAAAAGTACAAAGTGTCAATAAAAAAGGTGTCACCAAAACTTTTATTTTCTTCTCTTACTCATAAAAAGTGCGTGGATAATTTTTTATCTTTTAAAACTCATTTTGCACATAGAAAGTTTTATTAATCTATAAAGTGTAATCTTTTACTGACATTATTAAAAAATGTCATTAAAAAGTTAATTTTATTGATACTTTTTTGCATACTAAAACTTTTCAGTCGGTATAAGTCTATTTTTTATTGTTGTGAAAAGTCTTTCATGTCATCTTAGTGTCTTTTTCATGCTGGATGTTGGTTATATTTTCTTTATCTAACGTTTACTTTTTGACTAGTATATTGTTTTTTTTTATTTTATTTACCGTATTTTTTTTTCTTTGTGTGTGACAACAGAAAACGAAAATCAGGAGCAGATCCGAAAGAAGAGGGAAGAGTTGGAATTGGTATTGGATGGTGGATTTTCAATTCCCCATGCCAATTCTTTTGGCCACAATTTTAGGTTTTATATCCTTTTATTTTTAATACATTTTCATAGTAACTCTAAATTTTTAGGGCTTTGGTTTTTGGACAGGCTTATGATTTGGATTTGAATTTGGATTTGATTTTGGATTTGGATTAACAAGTTTAACGTAGGAGAAAGAAAAGAAAAATGGTGTAAGAAAAAATAATATTATAAATTAAAATAATAATATTTTAATTAAAAATATTATTTTAAATTGATAGCGAATGCATTTAGGGCTGTAAACGAACCGGACGAATACGAACGGTGCTTTGTTCAAGTTCGTTTATGTTTGTTCATTAAAACACTAAACGAACGAACATACACGATCGAATGTAAATAAACATAAAATTTACAAAAATATACATAATATCCTGTTTTGTTTAAGTAAATCAATTTTAAAACTATATAATAAAAAGATACGATTGGCGAACATAAGCATATATATGATCATAAACGAACAAATAATCGAACGTTCTCGAACATAAAAGAACGGACAAGACTTTTTCAACGAACGTAAAATGTTATTCATGTTCGTTCATATAATAAATAAACGAACATAAACGAACTTTTTACCGAACGATTCATGAAATATTCACTGAAAATTCAGTTCGTTTACAACCGTAAATGTATTTCTATGAAAGAGATAAAGACAATATCAAAAGTGGACCAACTATTTTTCTAAACCCATCTACTCATTTCATCTCTTTAGCACATCTTTACATTGACTTAAAGCCAAATCCAAAAACCTAGAATTTCGATCAAACACTTGTTTTCTTTTTGAATTTCTTGAACTCAATCCAACCCCCCTAGCAAACTAGCGATCGGGTACGTTAAACAAACTAATGATAAAAGATACTTGATATAAAAGATCCTAGGATTATAATCTTTCAAATTAACGTGATAGATCACAAATAATGAATTCACACAAACACCCTCTTTACCATTAAAATATCCAATTTGTTAGGAAAATGAAGCTAGTAACAAACCAAAAAAAAAAAAAACAAAACTAGGAAAAAAGATTATCATGATTTGGACTATAGTAGGTTATTAAAACAGTTGCATGTTGATAATTTTATAGGGATTACGATGTTGAGAGTGAAAGGCAAAAAGGTGTCGAAGACTTTTACCGTGTGAATCACATCAATCAAACAGTTGATTTCGTGAGTATCTTTGTTTTTGGCACAAAATATTTAACCAATAAAAATAACGCTGCGTTCTCGAGTTTGTTTTTGAGGAGAAAAGAAAGGAAATGCTAAGAAATATACATAATCTTGTGTTCTCAAGTTTTTATAAAAAGGAAAAGAAAGGGTTTACATAGGATAAGAGGGGGGGAATTTTGGACCAAAGTTATCCTCCCATTTTTGGGAGGATTGCCTAGGAAAGGAAAGGATACATTTTATATTTTGGTTAAAAAGACTATATTACCCCTCACCAACTACAAATGTCTAGTATACAATAGGGCCTTGTAGTAAAATTGTCATAAGTTTAACATTACTTCTTTCACTTAAAAACATGGAACATACACACTTACCTTGCATTTCCTTTCCATTTTGTCCGCCTCGAGAACGCAAACAATATTGTATGATATCCTTTCTTTCTTTATCTGCCCCTCCCCATTCATTTCTTTTTTGGATGGTTGGGTTGAATGGCTAACCTCCTAAACCTCGAGAACGCAGCGTAATATGTTTTGGGTGGGTGGGGGTCTAGAGTGAATTTTGGACTATATGGATAATGCATATTTAGGTTACAAAGATGAGACAAGAGTATAAGAAATTAGACAAGGTAGAGATGAGCATTTGGGAGTGTTGCGAACTCTTGAACCAAGTCGTCGATGAGAGTGACCCCGACTTGGATGAACCTCAAATCGAGCACTTGTTACAAACCGCGGAGGCCATTAGAAAAGACTATCCTGACCAAGCCTGGCTTCACTTGACTGCCTTGATCCATGGTACCATATATGATTACCATTGTGTACATAACAATATGTCATGAACTTATGATGTCTAACTTAGATATGTGTTTTGTAGATCTTGGAAAGGTCTTGCTACTTCCCTAGATTCGGGAGAACTTCCTCAATGGGCCGTTTGTAGGTGATACGTTGTCCAGTTTGGAATGTGCGTCGAAACAAGTCATCGTGCATAACCAGTCTATTTTCAAATAAACTCATCGGATCACATTTGTACTAAATCGTATCAACTTGTTTAAACTAAATTGGGGTTTTGAAAACAGTATTTCTTGGAAAATCCTGACTACACGAATCCTACTTACAATTCGGAATATGGAATTTACTCAGAAGGATGTGGACTCAACAATGTTATGATGTCATGGGGGCACGACGATTATATGTATTTGGTACTAATCAATGAACTAGAACAATCTTTCGTTTCTTGTAGCACATCATTTTTAACAATGTTTATATAAATCGTTTACTTAGGTGTCAAAGGAGGAACGAACTACTCTTCCCTTCTGCCGGGGCTTTTTCATCATAAGATATCATATCCTTTCATGGTACGAAAGTCCGCTAAAAAAAACAGTTAATTTTCTGGTTACAAACTTGTGTTCACTAATCATGTTCTTGGTGCATCAGCATTACATAGATCGAAGCATATAAGCACTTGATGAATGAGGAAGACGGGTCGAAAATCTAAAGTGGCTTCAAATATTCAAGAAGCATGTTTCCCACCCCAATTTAGGTACATCGTAGTAAAAGTTTGTAATGTTATTTCGCGGCCAATATTACTCAGTGTGGCTTATGTCTTATGTTTTACGAACATATATAGCAATAAGAATTATTAACAGAAGAGCAAAGTTTCGTTGTGGATTGTCGAGAAAGTGAACCATACTAAGAGTCTCCTCATAAATAAGGTGAGTACAATATTTTCAAGTCAAGTATATGAAATTGGTATCGATCGATCAATGCTTATTCTTAATAAACTTATGTTTTTCGCAGTATTTCCCGGAAAAGTTAAGGTGGTGAAAAATTTGAAGAAGTTAGTTATGGACTAGGAATAATAAAGTCATTGCAAGATATGTTACTTTGGTTTTACGTATGTTAGTTGTCATGTATGCGTCTTGATTTTGTGTTCTCACTTGACTTGTACAATTTGGTGTCGGCCATTGTTATGGTTTAATAATATTTACCCCAATTTAATTTGGTTGTATGGGTATCTTTTCGATAAATTCTTGTACGTAAGTACGTTAACGCTCTTTAATTAATACTATACGATTAACCGCGTATTGACGCGTTGTATATTAGCGTTAATTGATGTGTGCAAACTTTCACGGTTTTCAAATTTTTAAAATTTATTCAGAGTAAGATGTCTAGATTAATGTTGGATAGTCTTAATAAAGCTATTTTAGTTTTTTAGCATACAAGGACTCGATTTTGGATATTCGGACTAAGATGTTGCCGGTTGATGTCGTGTGATAGTTCAAGTAGTTTGTTTGAAGCCTTATGCTGCGATCTCAAGATTTTTATGACAAGGCTAGAAATGATAGGCAAAGAAGAGAAAAGAAAAGATATAAAAGGTAAAGAAAGTTACTTTTGTATTTCATGTTCTCGAATTAAATCGAAATGAAAGCAAAAGAAATGGTAATGTTTTGTTCTTAAGTTGGGAATAAAATAAAATAAAAGAGTCATATTTATATTTATGTCCTTTTAACCATGTTCATTACTATTGTCTATTACCATATATACTTAAAACGGTCGTTGTTTCTCAAAGGCGAAAAAAAATAGCCCACAACGGCCCAAAATAAAGAAAACAAAATTCTTGCCGGCCCAAAATGTATAAAAAAAAAGAAATTTACAAAACGGTTCTTTAACTTTTAATTATTTACGATTTTTTTATATAATAAATTTTATTTGTCAAATATATAACACATATCTATCCATTCATTCAGATAAAAGATATCAGCGGAAAGATATTCTAAATGCGAATAAAACGAGCCCAATAATGCAATGCTTCTTACATACGCACGGTTTTATAAAAAATGTTGAAGTTTAATATATAAAAAAAAAATACAAACCGTACCCTCAACTTTTAACTATTTACGACTTTTTTATATAATAAACTTTATTTATCAAATATACAACGCATATCCACAAATTCATTCAGATTAAAAAATACATGCGGAAATATCTTCGAATTGCGAACAAAGAGAGCCTAATATTGCAATGCTTCCGACATACGTACGATTTTAAAAAAAATGTTTAAGTTTAATATACATACATATATTTTTAAAAAGTATACTTTAAAAACACACCATAAACTACCGCTTTGGTCTTTCAGGCCCCGTTAACGTTTATAAACTTTATAAATACGAATACACATTTAGCGTATGCTTCCAGGTACATGCCATACTATATAAATACGAATAATACATATTTTGTTAACCAAATAAGTAAAAAATAATATACTCGCCCCAACGACGAATACTCATTCAAATTCCGTATTTGTTAAAAAAATGCTGAGTGAAATAAGATACATGTGTTGTATACAAATCAGCCCCGCCACAATGCACGAACACATTACTACTCAATATTCATTCGAAATCGATTCGCAAAAAATTATGAATCGCAACAACACTAACTGGCATGTTTTATCACAAAAGTCAAATATGAGTAAGATGTGTAAATGTCGAAAGTTATATTCGTTACGCTTAAATAACTGACCAAGTAGAGATTAGAATCCATTTTCATAACCAAACTCCTACCAGCGGGCTAGTGGCGACCAAACCCACTACACAAACATATCACTCAAAATCTCAAACACAAATTTATGGGACAGCCTAAAACAACACAGTTTGATTAAGAAAGTGACTAGACTATTTTTAAAATTGATGCTTGACGCGTGCAACCAGGGGCGGACTTGGCTTATAGCACGGGTATGCACGTGCATACCCTCCGATTCGACGGGCTAGTGTAATTTTTTTTAAAGAAATATATATAGAGTGTAAACCTTTCAAAAATACCGAACTTGAGAGCATACCCTATTTTGAAATCCAAGGTCCGCCACTGCGTGCAACGAGTGGTGCATGGTGATGCTCGAAGCTTGATGATACACAAAACTTTGTATCACGCGTGACCATTACAAAGGGTCTAATCGGCTTATTCTTGATTATAAATATTGCAAGTAAAATAAAGCTAAATTATAATTCGTTTAACACTCTTTTATGTTACAAATTAATTCTCCACTTTAAAAATACATAAAGTTAACAAATTCTTCATTAAATACAGTTTAACGCAAGGGTTTTTCTATTTATGGGTTCATTATATCGAGTATTCATACATCTTTTCATACCCATCAAAATACTTTCTTTATTTCTAAGTACAACTATGGCTCGTCTTGTACGTCTAAAGGAACTGTGTGTGGCTACTAACTCAAGGTTGGTGGTTGATGCTATGTTGGTTTATTTTCAAAGGGACACGGCTAGGGATGTGCAGTATGCAACAAATCTAACCAAGTTATGACAGGAGTTGACAGATCGTGTTAGTGAGAGGGATCATGTGAAATGGAACGTTTGAGTGGATCTTTGGTGGCGTCCAGTTGTGTGGAGTTTTTTTAAGAAGCTTCAACACTGTTACCAATTGAAGCTTATGGAACTGGTGAAGTTGATTGCCGCAATGCATATTCAGGTGGCAAGGAAGAACTTATTTGTTATGCTGATGCGGAGTCTGTGAAATGGTTGTGGTTTAGGGAGTGGGTAGGTGGTTTTTTTGTGTTTTGGGTATAGATCTTTTGGCTTGCTTTGGTTGTGTTTGGGACAAAGATGATGGGTTTGTAGATGTTTTAGGTTTTGGGTTATTTAGTTTGTGTAGGTCTTTTACCCATATGAATACGAATATAATGTTTGTGAGTTTGTTGATTGTTGTTTATTACACCTGTTACTATGTTCTATAGTTCACATTTAAATGTCAACTCCAATAACAATTGCATTTAGATAACAACTTAATTGCCAAATAAGTCAAAGCCATACTGATGTAGAACCGTAAAGGGGGTGAATACGGTCTTTTCGACTTCTTCGAAGTTTATAAAACTTCAAGTCTCAAAGAAACCGAGTGGTGTAGTGATCTACTTAGCAATATGAACAATAAGTAATTAGAGAGAGATAGAGTGATCACGATATATACTAGTTCGGGATGGGGAGTTTAGACCATCTGTACGTCTAATTGTGAATCCACGACACATATATTATTCACTACTATAATCCATATGGTGGACTATAAACCATATTACAACTTCGCTACACCAGTATGCACTAAGATTGGCGCTTACTAAGAAGAGCTACTCCCAATGGTATTCCGCCCTTGAAATCCACCCCTTAGAATCCGTGATTCGATTTACTCCTAAGACCACTAAGATTACTAGGACCACTAAGAACTTCCTCTTGGAAGTTTATCAAAACCCCAACTAGATCACCCAATGATCTAAGCTTGATCACTAAAATACAAGATTTCCCTTACAACCAAATTGAATGAAAAAAGATAGTTGATCCAAGTCCTAACCTAACATAGAGACTCGATTCAAATAGAAAGGGTATGAGAAAGAAAAATCTCGATTAATAACACACAAGTGAGGATTAGGTACTTGTGTGTCTCTCTTTCGGAGATGATGTGTTCTTTCAAAGTTGATAGAAGAGAAGATTATAACACAAGTAGTGTTAGATTCAGAGGATAGGAGAAGAGAAAATTAAGAAAAGAAAGAATGGAAATAGATGAGGAATACAAGAGCCAAAAAGGGGTACTTATAGGTCAAAAACCCAAAATGGTAAAAACCATTTCGAGAGTGGCGCGCTGGCCATCCGGCTTTTCTTGTTTTTGTCATTTTAAATACTCGTTCTTGTTAAACCCCTAATTGTACTTCGCGCATGGTTAAGTGAGTTGGCATAGTTAAGAGAGAAAGAATATGTCAGAGGAATATGTTTTTCTTGGAGATAAACGGTGGATGAGGGGGAAAATTTGAATTTTAAATTCAAATTGTGAGAAGTGAGTTATGTGTGAGTTGGATGTGAGTTGGCAAGATGGCATGTTGATGTGATAAAAGGGAGCCTAAACATTTTAAATTCAATTTTGAAAATTGAATGTTAGGAAGGGTGTAAGGTGTATACGAGTTGGACATGAGTTGGAATGATTGGATTGTGAAGAGATGGTGATGTGATGGAAGAGAGCCTAACAATTCAAATTTAAAATTTAAATGTTGGGAAAGGTGGAAGTGTGTTAAGAAGTTTGGTGAAGTATGTGAGTGTGTGTGAGAGAGATTTGAATTTCAAACTTGAGAGTGTGTGAGTGAGTGTGTGGATGAAGTTTGTAGAGGAAGCTTTGAGTGTATGTGTGTGATTTGAAATTCAAAAGAGAATGTATGTGAGTGAGGAGAATGTGTGGGTGGGAAGGTTGTGGTTTGACACATAGGAGCCTATGTAGGGAATGTGGGGAACAACAAGTACAAGAGCGTGCATGGTGTAAGAGAATGTGATTTGTCGCATCTGGGTTTAGGCTTGAGGAAGGTTGTTTATGGTAAAGGTTTAAGGTTTAAGGTTGTGCAGAAATTAAAGAGAATGATAATCAAATGATTGATTATGTATGTGAATCATATTGCCATTAAAAGAAAAAAGAGTTAAGCAATAATGATTAAGGAATGATTTGGGAAATGGGAAGGAATGTTTAGATCGTGTGGAAAGGTAAGAATAATCATTTGTTGAGAAATGGAGATTAACAAATGATTAGAGGAATGTTTAGTGTGAAGTGAGGTGTAAGTGATGTGTGAGAGATATAGAGGAATGTGGGAGTTTGTAAAACATTTAAGTGTGGAAAGTAATAAAGATCAAAGCATAATTAACTTTCACTAATCATCTTGACGCAAACAAGCTAAGTGCTTTGTATCTCAAGTAAAGCACATTCCGTAGAGGGAAATGATGCATTTACGCAAAGTGACCTTTGACTTATTTTGACCAATAAGGGTGTAAATCCTGTCACGTGACTAGAGACAAAGTAAATCCGGATTCAGGTCAAATGAATACTTTCGCTTGATGATATGTTGAAAGTATGATTATAAAAGGTTTAGAAAAGAAGTTTTGGCCTTGGCTATAGGTGTTTGATAGAGAAATGAGTTGTCGTTTTGTTAAAAATGGGAGGATTTGTTTTATCTCCTCTCTAAGTATAAACCTCGTTTTGAGTGTTTCTAATTGCTCAAGTATCATGTACATACATTTATTGAAAGATCCACATATGTCGGGTAAGAGGAAAGCCGACGAGTAAAATTCGTAAAAACCGAATTTGAGAGTGGCGCGCTAGCCACGTGCTGGCGCGTGACCAGCGCGCCAGAACTAGTGTTCCGGTTTTATGGATTTTGACTATTGTTTGTGATTTTAAGTGTTGCGGACGTTTATTTGTCACCGGTAAAAAATAAAAGAGATCTTAGTTAATGCTGCCTCAACACTTTAGTTACTTAAATTGGTAGGAAAAGGGTTTATATTGGCAGAAAAAAAAAGATGAATTGCGGTTTAGCTTACACCATTTGATTAAAACGATACCAAGTTGCCATTCATAAGTCAAATTATCATGATAAGGTTAACAATTGTATACAACAATTCAAACAACGCTATTTGATTTACTAACACATGCCAAAGTAAACAAATACTATTT
Organism: Tanacetum coccineum; assembly: GCA_026074375.1. Lineage (NCBI taxonomy): Eukaryota > Viridiplantae > Streptophyta > Magnoliopsida > Asterales > Asteraceae > Tanacetum > Tanacetum coccineum. Next base: position 14,296 of record BQNB010094258.1, on the reverse strand, counting down.
GCAACATTCAAAACAAAGCATACAAACTATGAAGACCCACCATCCTTGTGGAATACCTTAACTATATTTTTTTGTAATGTTAAGATAATGAGTTGATTGATTAGGAGAAAACATAAAAGCATTATGAAGGATCAAAGCCGCTCCTACGGTAGTCTCCTTTCCAAATTGCTTCTTCGTAAGCACTTTTTAACGAATACTACCAAAAATTGTACAAGAAAGGTCTTTGAGTGTTACTGTGAGATCGTACAGTGCATTATGAGTACAAGACTTGATTATTGCAACAACTTTCTCAAGTTTCCCTTTCTTGCAAAATTTCTTGATATCTCCAAAACACCCACTCACGATACCCCCATCAATATTCACAAACTCAGCAAATAGTCATCTTCACCCATATCCTCAATAACTTTTCAAATATACTATTTTCTAGACATTACAAAGTCCTCCACACCTTCCTGAATAACAACTATTTTACGAAGCTTGGCCTCTTGAATAATAACCGCAGGACATGGTATTATCCTAACCGGCTTCTCACCATTATTATCAACTTGATGGTTTTGAGATGTAACTAACATTTGGGTGGTGGTTGTTGTCTCAAGGAGTATGTGGGGGTTGTTGCAAGGACGAAGGACAGGGGTTAGTCAGAGATCATAATCGTCTATATCAAGGGATTGTTCCCATTTATGATTTAGTGGTGAATTCATTTTGTTTTGGATTCTTGCAAAATTGCTTTAATTTGATAACAGTTTATACAAGTCTTAAATATGGTGTAAGGTAAACTATGTTTGACTTTTTTGTCGGATATTCACTTATACTATTCTATAATTTGACTATGTTTAACTATGAATTTAGTCCCTGAAGTTTTTGGTTTTTAATAGATTTACTACACCATTCATTTGTATTCATTTCTCTTTTTCCCGCCCACGTTACTATAGCCGTCCATATAACAAGACGAAAACCAAAGACCACTTCCATTGCATTTTGATCTAAATAGGTACACTTTCACATCGTTCGCAAAAATTAGTAAAACCACTAACGAAAACCATCACATCTTCACATGGTTGACTATGAAACTGAATGTTCACCAAGTAAGGTATGTTTATTAGACTCTGACAGTGAGTTGTTGATACCAACACCATGGTTTATTGAGTTCAAGAATGAAAAAAGGGCAAAAAGGTGAAGAGAAGAATTCGAACACAGATAACTTGTTTGATATTGACTTTATGTTTGACAATAATGCCTTTGCTTTAGAGAAAGACGCTGAGGTAATGAAAGACAAGATTAGCCAGGATGTGTGCGAAAAAGATGTGCCTTTAAACAACAACATAGGAAAACTAAGTAATGATCTTGTACATATGCCAAGTAAAGCAGTGAAATAGGGGATTGATGATGATGTACCTGATGAGATTGATGGTGTTGAGTGTCACTCAAATTCTGATGTGTTAGTGCAAATATTACGATATTTAATCTACATAGTCAAGTTTGTTATGTTGATGACAAACATGTAACTTGTAATACATAACGTAAAATATACAAGTTACTCGTAATCATAATTTGTCTCAACATGTATTTAACATCTCTCGACGTCTCAAATCCTCGTATGTTACAACAAAGGTTCGTACATGTTTGTTATATGGCGTTATGATCAAATCCTTAACAAACCATTGAAAATGTTTAACCAAATTTACTTGCACTTTGTATATTTTTAAAAAGTAACTAGCATAATTTTAGAAAGATTAATATACTTTCATTTTTACATTTTGTTAAAATCATTTTAATTATATTTAAAATGAAGTTGACCTTTTGATTTGTCACTTCAAGTATCTTGTAAATCTATACAAAATATTTGAAGATTTACATTTGAATTTGCAAGATTTGGAAGATATTCATCACAAAATCTATCCAAAATCTAGATTTAGTGTGCAGTGAGCCGGTTCCCTTTCATTACACTGGGCGGTACCCTTTTGGAAGGGCACTACGAGAACCGAGGAACAGCAACATTTTTTGCCTATAAATAGAAGGCCAAATCTTACCATTTTCTTATCCCTTTCACCCACATTTTCTCTCCATTCTCATCCATTTAGGTATGCATTTATAAATCCTCATGATCATAATGCCTCTAACTCTCATTTTTGTTGTAAGCATACACCCGAAATGATCCTCCAAAGCAAGCTTCGACATCTTGCCATCTACATCCATCAAAGCAAGCCTTAGAGATCTTGACATTTTCACTCACCACAAAGCATATGCATATGAAGATTTACAAGATTAGAGATCTCATCATCCTTGTAAACAATAAGAAACACAAGCTAAACTCGATCCGGAGGTCGAGGAGGATTAAACAAGAACTTAGCCATATTATTGATGAGAGAAAAAGGAAAGATGTGTGTGTATTTTAGAGAGAGAAAGAACACGCACACACTTTGGTGAAATGATACAAATGAATCCTCACCCTTCCATGGAAGTATGGATGGGTATTTATCGGTCAAGACAAGGGAAACTATTCTAACCTAACAGTTCTAGTCCTTGCGGGTCTTGCCTAATGATAACTAGTGTAATTCCGGACAAGTCAACATATTTTAAGGCTAAAAATATTCCCCTAATATGTGGACATATGGAATTACTTACAATGTTCCTATCAAGTACAAGTACAACACAAATAAAGTCTTCCAAGGCGATTCCAAAGCTGAAGATGTCTTCTGAGTTCTTCTTGTCTTGAAACTTATACTCCAGCTTGGATCTTTAGTGTCTTTAATTGTACAGGAACCATTGTAGTATGCATAAGTTGGATTAACTCCCCCCAATTCATGCAGCATGTCTTGAAAAGTTTTCTTCCTAGACTTCTTTTTGGCGAAGTTTCTGAATCAGCTTCCCCCTAAACCAACATCTCTATCTTAAGCAGATTCTGAAACTTTGATGTAGCTAGAAAAAACTTCTATATATCATTGACGTGCAGAGTGGAATTTTGTAGAAGTAGAAAACCACATCAAATACTACTGCTACTTGTCATTAGGTCTTAATGAATATTCATTCGGGGGTACATGCAAAGAATCAACAACAATTCTTCTCATGTATGCAGAATACTTCATGAACCATACTAAGTAAAGTAGTCTACACTACTTCCCCCTGAAAGTTGACATAGTAACATCAAAGTCAACTAAGTCACGGATGTACACATTTCCCCCCATGATGGTTGTGAACTTTCGAAAGCATCATTGTCGTGTACGTCCATATGCTCGAGAAGTTCTTGTCATAAGCAACAATCTTGAAAAGTTATGAAAGACATTGAAGAATTTTGAAGGATTTTGCTTAGAATGTGAAGTACCATTGACATTCTGTAGCTTCAAATTTCCTGTGAGAATTGCTGATTACATCTCAACCTTTAAACTCTCTAGCTATTTTACCAACCTTGTATTTTGTCGGCTATTGTTGTGATCACTTGGTGAAGTAAACCCGATATACCAAACTTACAAATGAAGTAGAATCCCCCAAATTTGTTACTTAATCTTGCACTGTTGTTGATTGAAGAACGGTGCAAGATTATATCTATAAGTACTTTATACTCAACCAAAAAAGTATAAGAAGTACAACACCTCTTTAAATTATCCACATCGACATCTGTGTGTGACACTGAGTACTACAATATAACTCCTTACATCAGGAAATAACTAGATAATCCAAGTCTTAATCATAAGTTGTATACGTTCAAGCAAGTCATCAATCGATAGATTGGGTTTGAAGAAAAGGGGTAGAATGTAGAAGGAAGTCTCGATGATGAAATAAGTAGACGCCTTCATGAAGCCCACTTCAAACTCAAATAAGGGATACCAAATCAACTCCGTGATCACTTGTCATCGTAATCCGAATCCTTAGCCATTTGTCCTTTAGTAAATCTTATTCGAATCATTTTTAGTGTTATGTATCGTGTTTGTTGTGTTGTTTTTAGCTTTGAATGATTAACGGTTGATTAAAACACAAACAAGGACTAACGGTGCAGTTGAAATCCAAGTTATATGCTTAACGGTTGTTAATTATAAATGTAGGGACTAACGGTGTTATGTTGAAACAACTTGAAGGACTAATATCCAAGAAAGGACTTATTGTGAAATAGATTTGAAATGCAGGGCCTGCATGTGCCATATTTCATTTAAGTTTAATTAATAAAAAATTCCCTCCAAAGTATCTTCGTTCTCATTTTCAAATTTGATAAAAATGCAACGATTCTTCTTTTAAACTTGCGGGATGATACGGTTATCGTCGGTAGCAAATAAATATATCACGATGATCGAAAAAAGATTACGATCACAATGATATAGGAAAGAAGTCCCGTAGTGAACCGCCACACGAAACTAAGAAACCCGAAAACAACTTAAAACGTGAGATTTTGTTTCCGTGAACTTGCTAAATCGGTTCCTAATGCTTTGATAGTTCGGTGCAAGTAGTTCGGTTCACTTGAAAACAAGTAGTTCGGTTGATATTGAAAACAAGTTGTTCGGTTGACATTGAAAACAAGTTGTTTGGTTGACATTGAAAAAAATAGTTCGGTTCTAACTTGAAAAAGAAGTTGTTCAGTTCCTGAGTAGATTGGTTCTCCTAAGCTTTTGAGTAGTTCGGTTCGGCAAGATATCAAACACCTTGAACACACATTTGTATCATTATCTTGTATCTCCAACTAGATTAGATGGTTTATGTGTTTGTGCCATAAAACACAAGGTTTGTTATGGTGGGCCATAAAACATAACGGGTTTGGGTTGGTTCTACCCGGTGTGTAAGAACCCGGTATTTAGCTTTATACCGGATAAAGTGTAAGTGACGATAGGTTGGTTCTACCTTGAACTAGGACTCGATATTTAGCTTTATACCGAAAAAATGTAAGAGACGTTGTGTAAGGTTTTCTCCGCCGAGAAGGGGGCTTGTTGATATAGTGGAATAACTCTTGAGTTGGGTACTCGGGGAGTGGAGTACGGAGGAGAGGAGCTCCGTGACTGAACCACTATAAACCATCGTGTCTGGTTTTCTCTCTATTTTATTTATCGCTCTCTATTTAGTTTATGCTTATCCTTGTGTTATAACTTGTTGTTTATGCTTGTGTTGTGACAACTTGCTTATTCTATGTTTTCCATTATTCATATAGTCTTAGACTATAATTGATTCTTTTCATATTATGTCAAGTTTGTTTGGGTATTTGATACAAAAGTTTTAAGATTTTAAACAGAAACGTATTCACCCCCTCTATGTTTTTCACAATTGGTATCAGAGCCACGTGACTCTTGTTTTCAAAACAAATGGTTTTCAAAACCGAGTACGATCCATGTATCAAATTATCCGAGAAGCGGAACATAATATGAAAAGTGTGTCGATGTTTAATTTTTAGAAGTTTTGTTGTTGAATATATTTGTTATACAAGCTTGAATAATGATTGAAATATGTTATATAAGTTGACTTTAAAGTCCACAAAGTTTTACACCTTGTCGTCGGGTCAAAATAAACCTTTTTGGAAAATCTGATCAGACCTGCGGTACCCTTTGTTAACAAAGGCCGGATCCCTTTTGAAAAGGTACCGGCTGACCCGGATCCTCAGTAGACAATTCACATATTTGGTCAATTTTGAAAGCTCTTAAAAAATTATCCGTAAGTCCGTAAGAGTCGTGCTACCTATCATTTCAAAGAAAATTGAGTCTACTTTCTAATAAAATGGGTTACAGGTCCATATTAAAAGTTTAAGGAAGTCAAATTAGCAAAATACCATAGATTTTATAAACATAATAAAAAATAATCAAGCTTGTTATACATCTTTATATTTAACGCAAAGCGAAGAAAGGTATTTTGTATGCTATGATAAATGATTAGTTGCCTTGATTTGCATTGTTTGTATATCTTGTATGTATGCTCATCTTAATTGCAATTGAACTTGTTTATTTGTGAATCATAAGTGTCAAAATTGTCACGTAATTACTTCGCTTGTTTGTTGAATTAAGAAAATTTATAAATCAATATGTTTTGAAAGGAGTGTTTAGGATAATTCATAGTTTTGTTAAAAATATGTTTTCATGAATGCTTAGGTAAGCCATACATGTAGAAATGATGTTTAAAATATGTGATACGCTATATAATTACTTGTTACACTTTATTTAGTATTATATACTCTTTACATATTGTATTTGAGCTTGTTGTTTTTGTGTAACATTAATGTTTATGATGCCATGTTATTTATGTGTTAGCTTTCCGATTTCATGAATATGCATATTATGACTTATGCTAGGTCTTGTGCACCTCATATAGGCATATATCTTTTTCTTTGCATATGCTATATCAACATCTTGCATAATCTCAATATCTTAATAAACCAATTAAGAATAAAAACTAAGTAAGTAAGTTAAGTATTTTGAAAAATATTGTTAAAAAATTTATGCACATTGATGACATCAAATAACGTCTATTTTATAGCATCATTTATCCCATGCAATTAACCCATTTTGTATAATTATTGCAAAGAATTGTTACTTAATCGTTTATATTTGAGAATTGCAGTAATTATGGAGTACTTGGTGAATATTAGCAAAAGACGCGCATTCTGGAGCTTAAATGAAGATATTTTGAAGATATACTATTCTAAAGACCAATACGCCGTATCCATCAAGGAAGATACAACGTATCCGTTCCTGCACTCACCAAAGACCACAAAGGAAACTTGTTAGAAATTTTGTATAACAGACTTAATTCTATTAGTATTATAGTTAATTTTGCTAGTATAATAGTTAGTACTGGTAGAAGGTTTATCATAGTTAGTACTGCAGTATTAAATAGTTAATACTGTTTATGTAATAGTTAAGTCTGCTTACGTAGAAATTAGTTAGAGTTAAAGATATGCATGAGATATCTTAGGAAAGGATATGTATTATCTTTATACGCGTTTTATAAAGCCCATTAGGGTTTCCTTAGTCTATAAAAGGAACCCTAGGCATAGTCATTAGGTATAGTTTTACACAAGATCGTAGAGATTAAATAGTAATCATAGTTTGTAATCTGTAACCTAAGCAGATTCAAAGTTCAATATAAAAGTGTTTTGATTGTGTTCTTCTTTACATTGTTGATTAAATTCCGCGTAATCAATAGTGGTTAATCATTGTTTCATCATTGTTACTTTAGATTTATCTAAGGCAACAAACCCTTTACAAGCTAAAGGTTTAGATCCATTAAGCAAAGGGATCTTACAAAACTTGATCAATACGCCGTATCTAGAAGACCAATACGCCGTATTGGGATTATAGTATGTGAATATTCTGGAAGATATCAAACGTGGTCCATACTCTAAGAAACTCTAATACACCGTATCCAATCCTTTGAATACGCCGTATCGAACCGACTTCCAGACAGTATAAATAGAAAACTAAAAAATGAGTTTAAAGTGTGCTAAATCATATTCTCGATACCTAAACCATAAAATACGACTTTTAGAGGAGAAAAAGAGTAGAAGAGGTCTTGCAACGCATTCCAATCCATAGAAGATGTTGGTAATTAAAGGTCGTTACACTTAGTATTGTCAAGCCAAAGACTTTGTACTGCTCAAGATTACAACTGCTAATACTAACTAGTTAGTACTGCTAGAAGAAAGTTAGTACTGCCAGTACTAACTTAACACTGCTGAAGGAGTTAAAACTGTTGCATGAAGACTTAAGACTGTTCAAGAGATAAAGACGTGTGAAGAGATATGTATTGACTTATTCAGTGTATATTCTATTTAGTTAGAAAGATATGCATATAAGATTAGAATTATAGAAGATCTGTAGTTATCTTGTAAAGGACTCCTTGGTGTATAAAAGGAGATCCTAGGTTATGATGTTAAATGTGATTTCATAGAGTTGCATGCATAGCTTCAAGGTTGTAAACCCTAGTACTAGACAGAGTACTCGTATTATTGATCTTAATAATATTGAAGCTTTTTGTTACATCTTTGTTTAATCATATTTACTATTACATTCATAGTTCTTCTAAGTATTAAAGAGTAGATTTCGCATACTCTTTAATATACACACAAATTTTCTATCATTGTTATTTTGGATTTATCCAAGGTAACATACTCTTTACAAGCTAAAGAATCAATCATAGTTTGGGATCAAAAAGTGGTATCAGAGCTTGTGTTCTGAAACTTTGATCTAGAAGAAACTAACAAGAAGATCTCTTTACTCACAAGGAAGAGATGGATCTAAAAACTGCCCAAACCAATACTACTGCAAAGTTTCCCCTTCTAAAACAGGGTGAATATGATATGTGGAAGCTAAGAATTGAGCAATACTTTCAAGTACAAGAATATGCTCTATGGGATGTCATATAAAATGGAAATTCATTCAAACTAGCAGCTCAAACAACAACAAATGTTGAAGGTACCTCAATTACACTAATACCAGGTCCTGTAACTGCTAATGAAAAGACTCAAAAGAAGAATGATGTGAAGGCAAGAAGTATGTTACTAATGGCATTTCCAAATGAACATCTACTAACATTTAATCAGTACAAGGATGCCAAGACTTTGTTTGTTGCTATACAAATAAGATTTGGTGGTAATGATGCCACAAAGAAGACTTAGAAGACTCTTTTAAAGCAAATGTATGAGAACTTTAGTTCTCCAAACATAGAGTCTCTTGATTCTATTTTTTACAGGCTTTAGAAGATTGTAAGTCAGTTGGCTAGTCTTGGTGAAAATATTTCACAAGAAGATCTTAATTTGAAATTTTTAAGAAGTCTGCCTTCTGAATGGAATACTCATGTTGTGGCCTGGAGGAATAAACCTGATCTAGACACAATGAGCTTTGATGATCTCTACAACAATTTCAAGATTGTTGAACAAACAAGAGGTTTCTTAGAGGTATAGAGGGGAGGAAAAGGAATTTTTTAGGGTGGAACCTTTCCAAGTCTACTCAAGTTCTCAGAACTTCTTGTCTTTTGTGTCATCTACTAGATTAGTACTAATGAAGTTTAATAATACTGCTTATTTTATGGAGTTATTGTTTTAGTTTTTATATGAAGTTATTATTACGGCCTAAATTAATATCCTTTAACTTCTATAATACTCAATTAAGTTAGCACTTGTCTGCATTGCTAAGACTCAAAGTTAGTACTGCTAACTTAATGTGATGACACCTGTTATGCATTTTTTGGCCCAAGTCACCCAAATGAATTCATCTTTTACATGAGGACCTTGAACAAAATCTAGAACAGAAGATGGACTTTAGAAAGAGATGGTATTTGATATAAATGTGGCAAGAGTTAGTAGTTGGTTAGTTAAGTTAGCATTGCTGTGAGCATGAGGACAAGAAGTAAGTTTTTTTCTAGGGAAAAAGAAAAACTGGTTTTAGGAAAGATTACTATCAATGGTTTAAAGCAGGAGTTCAGGAGTGGTGTTGACTTAGAGTTAAGTGATTTAGTTTAAGTTGAGTGAGTGACACTGCTTGGTTTATGTCAAAGTCATAGGTGGAAGTGTGTTCAACTGTTACAAGTTAATTTTTTAAGACACTTGGGATGGAGTGCAAGAGAGGCTAGGATCACTTGTGGGATTTAAATATGTGCAGGAATTAAGACAGCTATAGAAGAAAATTAATAAACATGTGGATGAGAAGAAATTTCTTCAAGCATGGTTGGCTTTTGATGGAAGCTGGTTCTTGACTAGGTGCTTTTTGGTAAGTGGGTGGTTTTTGTTGGAAATAGTAGTTGTGGGCGGAGGGTGTGTGGGGGGGTGGTCCGAGGTGGGGGGTCAAGTTGGTGGTTTTGGGGGACTTATTATATGGTCTTTATCACCCTAAATAAGGATTTTGAAAACTCTAAAAAAACTCACTTATGATTTAAGGGGGGAGACATTAAGAATAGAGTTTTTAAACAAATCTGAGTTTCAAATCTAGCTACTTATAAAAAGACGGGTGTTTTGCATAGTTTAAGTTAAGCATCTTGTAGTAAGAGAAGAACAACGTGTACTTTTTACAAAAAGATTGGGAGGTTCTAATTTATTGTAGAGGTAGTGATGTATAGTAACTTGTTTTTCTAAAAAAGAGTTTTCTCATTCATATAAGAGACTAGAAATTTGTCTGTTTGTGTGATTTTAAATAATATTTAAAAGTGAGGTTAGAAATTAGAAAAAGAAGGGAAAAGCTTAAGCAAAACGGAAAAGGAAAAGAAAGAGGGAGGGAAACAATCAACTTAAGATTTGTATAATATTTGATACTAATGCTACTAAGAGTCTTGACAAATTAAAATTGGGAGGGGGAGTCAGATACTTGAAAATTAAATAGTAGGAAAGTGAAATGGGTGGTTTTTATAGGTTTGGTTGATTATTGTTGTTCCACTCCTCCTTTCATGTTTATTTTCACCCCTTTAAACCTTGGTTTTGTCTACTATGGTGTTTTGGGTGTAGTTTCAGTTGTTCCATAAGCTGAGTTGGTGTTTGATAGGATATGGACTTACACCCCTAAGTCTAGATATGTGGTGTGCTTTTTGTGGATGTTTGTTATAATGTAGTTAGGTTCTCCTGTTGGATGAATTTGTAGGGGTGAGGTGTTTGTGCGATTCGGTGGTGTTGGATTTTTTGTCATATGATTTATGGGGTTTTTAGAGAATGGGAAAAACTGTTTTTCCTATGTTCATAAGATATACTTAAATTTGTTAGACCTCAACAAAAAAGAAGGGAAAAAGGAAAAACCAGTAGTTAGATCAGTCTAGGAAACCATGTTAGTTTGTTAGGTTGTAGTTAAGTATGCTAAATAAATGTAACAGGGGTCACAAACTCCTCGGGGAAGGAAGAAGAAGAAGGAATCAAAAGGAAACTTGAATATTCAGAAAGTACCCCCCAAACAACTAGGAAGTAAGTGGACAGTGGGGCAAAGTAGTGGTCCTTTTCGTTTGTGTGATGGTACAATTTCAATGCTTGTTTTGTATTTGTGGATAGTTCCTGTTTGCCATGTGTGCTATGCTAACTGCAAATTAGCCATCAAAGGGATTAACAATGTGGATATGTTGGGTTATATGGAATAATTTATACATAAAAGGGTGGTGAAGGGGAATTTCTATTATTCTGGCTAAAAAAAGGGCTAACCCCTAAGGTATATAGTTTCTAGTAGTGCTCTCTGAATCATACGAGTTCACCAATAAGACTCCAAGATCCAGAGCAGTTGTTTTACAGTTTTTTATGGTTTTAATTTGGAAATCTGGAATTTATATTAATTTAGTCTACTTCAATACTTGCTGTGGGCCTGTTTAATTGTTTTAGTTTGTTGTTGTTAATTCGGTCTATGGTTTGTCATTTTTGTTGTGTTGTTATTACTGTGCTCATCCCAAAAAATTCAGTTTATTAGTGCGAGTCCAAATGTCCATGTTTTTTCTAAATCTAGTTCAATCAACTGTAAATAAAGAGAGTAAAGGGCCCAGTCAAATGGAGGAGAACCTCTTTACTCGTGAAAGAAAGTTCCCAATATGAATAGGGACCTTCTAGCTTTGTTTTTTTTTAAAAGCTTATTAGTTATAGGATAAATCCAAAACTAACTATGTGAGAGTGAGAGAGATGAAAACTATGATTATGTAATAATACAAGTTTGTATGCGGAAAGAATCTTAATTCTTGTTATTTCTAAGAAGAAAAGATACAAGGTTAAACAAAACTGTTGGATATTTATTGTGGCAATATATTTCAGGCCTAGGTTTTCAATTATAAACTACTAACTATGTGAAACTTGTATATTGCTATAAAGATTGATTTCTCTAAACTATGCCATCACATTTTGGAGGTTCTTTTTATTCACTAAGGAAAACCTTATTGGGGCTTACAAAATCGCGATTCAAGTGATTTCATTGCATATTTTTTTCCTAATATAAATCATGTAAATGATCTCTTAAGCTTTACTATCTATATTATAAATAACTTAAGTACTAAAATATTTTATAATTGTATAATTTACTTGGGCAGTCTTGATTAGTATAATAATGTTCGGTTGTACTATACTAACTATAACTTCGCAGTAAGAACAAGTTGTAACTAAGTGTTGAAAACATAAGTGAACGGCTTTGTAGTATCTTGTTGTTTAACTTACATTAGCCTCCAAAAACTTATGATTACCTTTTTAAATATCAAGTTACCCTCACACTAGTTTTTCTTCTGTTTTTAATTCGTTCTTGTCTACACTGTTTTGTGTTGATGATTCTTTTCGTAGGGTTCCTTTTATACACTAAGGAAAACCTTAACGGGCTTACAAAACGCGTCAAGTGATCATGCATATCTATTCCTAATATAACTCATGCATATCACTTAAGCAGTACTAACTATATAACTAACAGTACTAACTATTATACTAACAGTACTAACTATACTGGCAGTACTAACAATGTACTGGCAGTACTAACTAACTATAACTAGCAGTACTAAGTGTAGAAGCTCTGAATCCCAACAATCCTCCCCTAAACTTGTGATTTACCTTCAAATCTCAAGTTTCTTCTGTATTTAATCTTCTAGACTGCACTGTTGAGGATTCTTCCAAACATTCTTCTACTTCTGTACTTGTGACCTTATAAACCTTAGAAGTTCAAATGCCATCTCATTTTCATGATCAACCTCTAGTTTTCTGCTTAACATCTTTGATAGCATTTCTTGAGTAAGTGGATACTTCTTCTCTATCATCATGTGAATGGCAATTCCATTATCCATCAACAAAATATGAATTCCACATAAATCAAATAGTCTCCAGCTTATCAAATTGTATTCATGTTGATGCCTCCATACTTCATCTTTTTCATCAGGTTGAAATAAGATCTTCAGATCTCCCCATAACATTAACTCATATCCTTCTGGTCTTGATGTTACATACCTTTCTTCTACTAGTCTGTGTAGATCCATTACATCCTGTCTGTTAAAATCATCAAGCATCTTACTAAAAATCTTGTAATTCTTTGAACCTCCATCTGCTCTGATGATTTGATAATACATAAAGTTTTCAGTCAGGACATGAGTCTTCGAATCAACTATTGGATACTTAGTACCCAAAGATTCAATTTCCATAGCAAATTCTTCTCTTGGAACCAGATCCAAATAGGCTTTAAGTTCTTCCTTCTCTATATCATCTTCTATCTTTTGCCTTTTTGTACTTTCTTCACTTTGCTTTTCACCTGCTCTTTTCCTTGCAAGTGATTTCTTTCTACTTCCTTTCTTTTCACTACCTTTTTCTTTTTTAGAATCCATGGGTGCAAAGGATTGAATTTGATCCCATACCCTTTCAAATACAGGTCTAATGTCTTCATACTTCATTCCCTTGAAATATTTCATCTTGTATCCTCCCTGATTCTTCAAGTACATGACCATGTTCTTCCTTACTTCAGCTACAATGTTTGGTCTATTCAGCTGAGCATGGTATCTTAACACTGCAGGATCACTCCAATCAATGACATGAGCTTGATCATCTTTAGCTACAACTCTTTCTTGTCCTGCTTTATTAATCTCTTCATGTAGTTGTCTAGCTATTTCAGCATCCCTTGCAATCCTCTGAGTCTCTTCTTCATTAAGTTGTTCTTTCAACCTTACAGCTTCTTCATGCCCAAGTCTTTCTTGCTCTAGTTGCTTCTTTGTCTTCTTCTTAGGCTCAGGCTCTGTCATAATTCCTTTACCCTTATCTTTTTTTCTTTTCAGCACTCCTTCTGATATACACTAAGTTCTCAGCAACAGTACTAACTTCTGGAATAACAGTACTATGCTCTACACCAACAGTACTAACTTCTTTTTCTCCCTTTTCACCACTACCTTGATCTTCCACAAACTTAGTAGGCTTTTCTTCTTCTAGCACTACCTCAGTATTATCACTAATCTTTTCTTGAATCTCTATATCTTCTTGAATCCATGATGTTCCTTCATCCTGTACCAATGAAATAGAGGGGTCTTGATCAATCTCTGTAATTTTTATCAAACTCCTCCCCTATTTGGAAGGATCCTCCAAGTCTTCTTCATCATCAGATTCCACCACTCTTGCCCTTCTTCTAGATTTGCTTGCCTTTACAATATGTTCTAACTTCTTCACCCTTCTAATAAGCTGTATGAGAGTAAAATTGTAGGTTTGTTTGGTTTCTTTTAATTTAGTCTCTAAACTCTGCACTTTGTTAGACAATGAGGTACACAGGTCCGTCAATTCATTAAGTGATAGACTACCCTCATTACGTCCAAGTGAGTGAACACTGTGGAGAGGTGATTCATGGGGCATTGGAATAGCCTCCTCTGCATCAGGTATGGGTTGAGTGTTTGGTGGTTGTGAGGTTGATGAGGTACTGACTGGTGT
>BQNB010094257.1:0-26163 GCA_026074375.1 Tanacetum coccineum | reverse complement strand
GGGCTAAAACAGCACTGCAAACATTATTCGACAATATACGACGCGGACACACAAAAACAATTAAATTTGTTTTTAATTATCAGTATTTATTTAGTAAAAATATTAAATAAATTAGTAATCATTTTAATGAAAAGTGTTGTTGATAACGCGAATACTCGAGCTTAAATCCAATTTTATTCCGGACAAGACGAAACCGGTTCACGAAATGAATAACAGATATTTTATTAAATCTTATAAAATATTTATGAAACATTATCAAGTAAATACTCATTTTTATCAGAAAAATGATTCGGAAAACAATGGCGCAAGTTTCAAGAGTTGAATCATCCGTTAAGTCGCTCAAATGAGTCCCGAACCGTTTTTATAAAAACTATAATGAAAATGTTACACTTTAACCCCTCAACTACTATAAACTTACCACTTGGATATATATATATATATAACATTACATTCCATTTCATTCATTTTCCATCTCTATTATACACACACACACATACTTTTTATAATATTCTCCCCCTCCCCTCTCATACCCCACCGCCGGCCACCACCTTCTTCTCCGGCCACCACCACCGCGCCGCCGCCAGAGCCGCCGACCGCCGCTTCCGCCGTACCTCCTCTGCGCCTCCGCTCCGATATTTTCCTATCCCGTTGTCTACCGCCCCTGCCTTAACCTTCATCCTCGAGGCTTTCCCTGCCCGTACAGAGAATCCTTCAACCGAGTCCCGCCCCGCTATCTATCCAAGAAGTACACTGACAAAGTTACACATTTGGTCCCTCAAGTATCTAACACTTGTCACTTGGGATTTAAAGTTTTAATATAAATAAAAAGTTATATAAAATTTTCTCATTTCATCTCTCATATATACACACACTCCCTTAAAAGCTCTCTCTCCCTTCTCCCATGTCCGGCCACCGCCCCACCACCATCTCCGGCGACTTTTCCGGCCACCACCGCCGCGCCGCCGCCGGAAAACTTTTCCGGCGGAGTTTTCCGGTGAACCCCAAAAATGATTCTCGTGAGCCGATCTATCCAACCCGTTGTGTCACTCTCCTTCACGCGCCAAAAACCACCACCACCCTCTCACCGCCACTATCATCATCTCATCGTCATCATCACCACCGCGAGCCCACAACCACCATAACACCACCGTCGTCATCATCTTCATAACACCACCATCTCGACACCAACTCCACGCCACCACCACTGTGCAACCAGCCACGGGTGTGTTTGGTGGTTATAAACACCCACAAGGGTGTGTTTGTTTAGCGGGTTCATCGCGTATAGGGGGCGTTCGGGTGGCTGTTCACCGCACCTAGGGTGCGTGTGGTTTTGATAACAAACCACATATGGTGCGGTTGGTTTCGTATCAGCTAGGGTCCGTTTGGTTTGATGGCATCACCAACAAAATGGGGCACGTTTTGTTGTAACAGCCAACCCCAAAGGGTGCGTTTGGCTGTTATAAATAAAAATGGTGCGTTGGTGTATGGGTGCGTTTGTATCTGTGGGGTGCACCAGTGAAGGGTGCGTTGGGTTTGTAACAACAAGAAAGGAGGGTGTCGGGTTGTGGGTTCACAGCCGCAAGTGTGCGTTGGTTTTGTGGGTTGCACCAGCATAGGATGCGGTTGTTTAGGGGTGTTCCTTTTGGCTGTTTCGGGACAGCCGGGTTCGTGTATAGCACCATGCAAGGGTGCATTTGGTTGTAACAGCCAACATCAACGGGTGCTTTAGGCTGTTATATATATGAAAGGGTGCGTTTGGATTAGTAGGAAAAACAGTTTAGGGTGCGTTTGGATATAAGGTCGAGCCGTAAGGGCGTGTTTGGGTTGTGTCACACGAAAAGGGTGCGTTTGTTGTAGTCTCACAGCCAAGGGTGCGTTTGGTTGACAACTTATAAAGGGGCGTTCGGTGTGAGTTTAGCACCATAGGGTGCGTTTGGTTTGGTCAAAACAGCCGCAAGGGCGCGCTTGGTTTTAGTATGATCGAAAAGGGTGCGTTTGGTTCAACAGGTTGCACCACAAAAGGGGTGTTTGGCTGTGACGGCCACATAGGGTGCGTTTGGCTGTGGGTTTAACAACGAAGAGATGTGTTTGGTTTAGCGAATCAACGAGGAAACGACGAGGGTTTGTTTGGTTTATATATCAAAACGACAAATAAAAATAACTTAAGTTTTAATAAATATTAAAACTGGATAAATATTATTTGGTGGGTTTTAATCGGTTAAATAAATATAATCCTTAATAATTGTTTTAATTTAAATATAATGGTGTATATATAATACAATTATATCCTAAAACACGCGGCATTTGAAATATTGAAACCGATTGATTCCCCTAATATATTCATTTTACTGAAAACGTTTATCTTGCGAAAATGGAAAACGATTATACGAAACGAAAAGTCATGACGAAATTTGTATAATTTCCTATATTTCATGAATTACTAAAACTTATTAAATTATAGAAACATAAAAGAAATTAAGATATTGTTTTAAGATTATATTAAATGGTATTATAACAATAACCTGACAACGAGCGAACACTATACTTACAATAAGGCGAAGTGTTTTAGACACGACTGTTAACGAAATGAAACCTAAGTTATAAAATATTACATATTTTATAAGGTTATAAACGGTTATACCAACTCGTTGTTTAAGTTATAATAGTAAGATACGTGTCAACTTTTATTCAAAGTCTTTTGTTAATTAAATTGGAGTCAAACTAATTTGGTTTAACTAACAACTCGCATTTATCATATAAGACCTGCAAGATATTATACTTTTCATTAATCCTTTGATTGATTGTCTTTGTTATATAATTCACGGTAGGAATTATATAAGGGTTATTTTTCATAAGTAATATATAAAGAATATATATTACACACTTTGAGTATATTTTCAATTTATTTATTTAACCAACCACCAAACCATTTCAAAGTTAAATCTAAATCTTTTATCAACGTGTCGCGTTGACATAACCATTCATCGGGAAACCCAGATTCATTATCCTAGGCTAGTGGGACTTAGCCGTTAAGATTAGTTGCAACTACTTGATCGAGCCGCTTCGTCTTCCGTTCGTATTGTGCATATTAGATGCCTATCTGCCAAATCGTTCTTCATCATCAATGGTGAGTTTCAAAAAAAAACAATAATCAACCTCGCTTTTTAATCTTTTGACATGTTTATAAACCCGCGAGGGGAATACTTGCTGTTCTACAAACTCTTCACTTCTAACTGTGTTATCTTAAAAACATTGTGATTGGTTTTAAAGGATATTATAGTTCCATAGCCTCACTTTACTCGTTTTGGATAACGTTATAATAATAGTTTGGATGAAAAATGCATCGTTTTAATAAACACGGACACACATAGCTTTGTTTACAAATTGACGCAAGATTGATTTACAATGTTTGCCTAAGTATAGCGATAACCCAGTTAAGCCCACTCTCATGACTGTCAATTGCATAGATGTAGTTGGAATATACATTATGGGAGCGCAATGTTATTTAATAGATCTATTTCGGGAACTGACCTCCCCGGTTCGGAGTACTAGCTATCACCGGAGAACCGGTTATAGCATGTCGAATTTTGGGATGTTTTCGGGTTAAAACATCATTACGAACAAGACTGTCGAGCTTCAGTGTCATGAGCTTAGTGTAAATGTAATCTAGTTTTGTGAGATCTGCATGTGTTGCATTATCACTAAAAATTCTTGCGGTCCTACCTTGTACATATTATTTTCAGGAAATCAATAGGCACGGGGTGCCAGGGATACACTTTTGGTGACATAAAAATTTGTCATGCATTCTTTAAAAAATCCTTATGGGATAAGATTGGTACTTTGGTGACATAAAAATGTGTCGTGCTTTCGTTATAAAATCTTTGGGATTTTTACATGGTACTGTGATGATACAGTGGATTACATTCATATTTAAACTAATCTATGAACTCACCAACTTTATGTTGACCTTTTAAGCATGTTTTTCTCAGGTAAATTATATGCTCGGATTTCTTGAAGTGCATTGGAGTCTATACATTCAAGCTTTTCATTGTGATGCAATTATGGGACAAATGTATATTAAATTCAGATTTTGATTAAATCAACAATGTTATTTTTCAAACACCACTTTTAGAGGTCGTTCTCTTGTGATCTACGCTGTGTATTATGATGTAGCGCCCTCAAAGTGGTATTCCACTGCGTTTGTTGAAAATTTTGGGGGGTGTTACAAATCATTACACTTCCGAATTTCATTTCATAGACTTTAGTTAACAATTCTAAGGTATTATCACTTATTTCTCATATACATTGTTTTTTATCGTCCTTAGATTTCAATCTTGTGTGCATAAAAATCTATATAAACACAAACTCGGTAATCCTAACTTTACCGAGATATTCAATTCTCCATCTCCAAAAAACTTTCTATTAAACTCGTATGCAACACATGTATTATTTGAACCACAAATCATGCCAACTTACGTTTGAGTAAGAAAAGTAGTTGTAATCGTTGTAATGAACTCGAAAGACTTTCGTAGATTTTATACTCAAACTCGATAAGATGACTCGGTAAAAGAAAATCCTCCCTTTTATAGCATCCGAATATCACTTTTTGAAAATGACATTTTCAGTCCTTGTAGTTTCCTTTTCGATTTTAGCTTATTGATTTCCCGAATTTCGTCAAATTTTCAAAAACTCCCCCTCGAGTAATGATAACTTTTCAAAAAACTGACCAATGTTACAAAAACTCCCCCTTGGAATGAAATCATGCTTGAACACTTAGTCCGATAATGAAGATGATTGATATTAAAATAAAAACTCCCCCTTGAAAATACAACATTTTCCATATTCAGTTTTTGTGAGAGATCGCTGTTTTTATTTTATATCTAAAATGATGTATATGTATGAAAACTTTCCAATTATGCCCCCTTGGATTATGATTCCGTATTTTCAATTGAAAGCGTTTTATAAAACTTAGAATCATGAATCTTAATCATGTGATCTTTAAATTATGTTTTTTTTAATTTTAAAAAATGTGACAAATCTTTTTGAATTTTTGTATTTTTCAATTTTTTCTTTTGTTTTTGAAAATATATTTACATGTTTTTGATGTATGATCTTTTCAAGAAGATGACTTTGTCAGGCTTTTCAACTGTGTTGGAGTCATACATCTCATACCAATGCAATGAACCAGATACTCAAAGCGTTCTTTTGGAAGCGCTTTAGTAAATAGATCCGCAAGTTGGTATTCTGTCCTGACAAAGTAAATTTCCACAGTAACCTTCTCAACGTGTTCTTTAATAAAATGATACCGGATGTCAATATGCTTAGTCTTAGAGTGCTGGACCGGATTGCACGAGATAGCAATAGCACTCTTGGAGTCATAGTACATCAGAATCCGATTGTACTTGTATCCATAGTCAAGCAGTTGAGTTCGCATCCAAATAACTTGTGCACAACATGCAGACAAGGAAACATATTCAGCCTCAGCAGTAGACATCGCAGTACAATCTTGTTTCTTTGAACTCTAACTCATGAGCTTTCCACTTAGAATTGCAATCCTCCTGATCTGCTTTTACAATCATCTTCACATCATGCATGGTCCGTGTCTGAATAGGCAATTAGTTCAAATTCGGAATCCTTCGGATACCATAGGCCCATGTTATAGGACTGTCTCAGGTACCGAAAGATCCATTTAACCTCTTTGAGGTGTTTGACCGTAGGACGTGCTTGATAACGAACACATACAAAAGTAGCAAAAGTAATATCTGCGCGACTAGCTGTTAGGTACATAAGCCCTCCTATGGTACGACGATAATTCGTTTGATCAGTAGGAGTGCCTTGTAAATCAGCATCCAGCCTCTCAGTTTTCATAGGTGTACTCATTGAGACACATTCATCTAGACCATGTTTCTTTAACAACTCAATTGCATATTGTGACTGACTTATGAATATGCCACGGGGAGATTGATGAACTTGAAGTCCAAGAAAGAACTTTAGTTCACCCATCATCGACATTTCAAAATTATTTTTCATTAGGTTTGCAAAACATTTTGAAAAATCTGGATTTATTGAACCAAAAATAATGTCGTCAGCATTTACTTGAACAAGTAATATGTCTCCCCCGTGATATCGTATGAACAAAGTCAGGTCAATAATACCTTTAGTGAACCCATGTTCAATAAGAAAAGAAGACAATTTGTCATACCATCCACGAGGTGCTTGCTTAAGACCATATAGAGCTTTTTTCAACTTGTAGACGTGGTCTGGAATTTTTGGATCAATAAACCCTTCAGGTTGGCTGACATAAACTTCTTCTTTCAAAGGACCATTGAGAAAAGCCGTTTTTACATCCATTTGAAAGATAGTGATATTCTTATGAGCAACATAAGCAATAAACATCCGAACGGCCTCAAGACGAGCAACGGGAGCAAATGACTCTTCAAAATCAATGCCTTCTTCCTGCCTATATCCGTTTGCCACAAGACGAGTTTTGTTTCGAACCATAATATTTTCAGGATCACACTTATTCTTCCACAGCCATTTGAGAGCAATAATATTCTTTGCTTCTGGTCGTGGAACGAGTTCCCAAACTTGAAGTCTCTTAAATTGATTCAACTCATCTTGCATGGACTTAATCCAACTATGATATGTCATAGCTTCTTTGATATTCTTTGGTTCAATAGTGCTGACGGTTAATGCATACATGCATACCTCAGAATCTGTGTGTAGCCATTGGCGAGTCATGACAGGTTTGGATGGGTCACCAATAACTTGGTCTAGAGGATGATCTTTTGTCCAAATGTGTGTTGAGGGTTGTACTTGGTGAAAATTTTGCATATTTGATGGTTTTATAGCCGTTGTAGATGACTCAATTTCCTCATAACTTGGAGAATTATATGAAACAAATTGTGAATTGCCATCAAAATGAGCATAATCTTCTTGATTGAATTCATCAGCCTCTGTTAAAGAGATTGGAGAGGTTTGTTCATCATATGCAGTTACAATGGTAGGAGCCTCATGTTCGTCAATAATAATTGAAGATGTAGAAGGCGAGTCTTCATGAATTTGAGTCAGTTATGCAGCGGAATTGATGGGTGTATCAGAAAACTTCTTCTCAAAATATTCTTCAAACATTAGACCGAACAAATTATCCAAATCTTCTTTATGCACGAGGTGCTTTCTTAAGACCGTATAAAGCTTTTTTCAACCTGTAGACGTGATCTGGAAATTCTGGATCAATAAACCCTTCAGGTTGGATGGCATAGACTTCTTCTTTCAAAGGACCATTGAGAAAAGCCGTTTTGACATCCATTTGAAAGATTGTGATATTCTTATGAGCAACATAAGCAATAAACATCCGAACAGCCTCAAGACGAGCAACAGGAGCAAATGACTCTTCAAAATCAATGCCTTCTTCCTGCTTGTATCCTTTAGCCACAAGACGAGTTTTGTTCCGAACTACAATATTCTCAGCATCACACTTGTTCTTCCAGAGCCATTTGAGAGCAATAACATTCTTTCCTTCTGGTCGTGGAACGAGTTCCTAAACTTGAAGTCTCTCAAATTGATTCAACTCATCTTGCATGGACTCAATCCAACTGTGGTCTGCCATAGCTTCTTTGATATTCTTTGGTTCAATAGTGCTGACGGTTAATGCATACATGCATACCTCAGAATCTGTGTGTAGCCATTGGCGAGTCATGACAGGTTTGGATGGGTCACCAATAACTTGGTCTAGAGGATGATCTTTTGTCTAAATATGAGTTGAGGGTTGTACTTGGTGGAAATTTTGCACATTTGATGGTTCTAGAGCCGTTGTTGATGACTCAATTTCCTCATGACTTGGAGGATTATATGAAACAAACTGTGAATTGCCATCAAAATCAGCATAATCTTCTTGATTGAAGTCATCAGCCTTAGTTAAAGAGATTGGAGAGGTTTGTTCATCAGATGTAGTCACAATGGGAGGAGCCTCATGTTCGTCAACAATAATTAAAGATGTAAAGGTGAGTCTTTATGAATTTGAGTCGGTTGTACAGCGGAATTAATGGGTGTATCAGAAAACTTCTTCTTAAAATATTCTTCATACATTGGACCGAATAAATTATCCAAATCTTCTTTAGATGGAGTATTTATTGTTTCTGCTGATGAATTATGATTTATGAATAGTTGAAGCTCGGGTTCTAAACAATCATGTTTAGAAGCCATAGCTGTGAGCTTGTCAAACTTGACATTTATGGTTTCCATAATCTTTTTAGTGCGTCTGTTATAGATTCAAAACCCTCTTGATGTTTCCGAATAACCAATAAAGACCCCAATGTCTGCTTTTGGTTTCATTTTTCCAAGATCATCTCGGTCATTTGTTGGATAACACAATGAACCAAACACATGAAAATATTCAACATTCGGCTTTCTGCCATGTAATAACTCATAAGGTGTTTTGTTATGTCGTGTATAAATGATTGACCGATTTTGAGTAAAACAAGCGGTAGCCACTGCTTCAGCCCAAAGAAATTCAGGTAAGCGAGAAAAGATAAGCATCGTACGAGCAGCTTCAACAAGAGTTCGATTACGTCTTTCAACTACTCCATTTTGCTGAGGCGTTCGAGCAGTTGAAAATTGTTGCATGATGCCTAACTTTTCATAATGAGCTTTAAGAGTTGCATTTTTGAATTCAGTACCATTGTCTGTACGAATCTTGCAAACTTTGGCTTTATAATTCAGTTGAGCTTGAGCAATGAATTTCTTTATAATCTCTGGAGTTTCATCTTTCGAATGAAGAAAGTAAACCCATGTATATCGAGAATAATCATCCACGATCACAAGAATATACTTCTTTCCATTGATTGAAGCTACCCGCATTGGACCGCATAAATCCATATGAAGTAATTCCAATTTGGAGTGATCACTTGGAACTAATTTGAGTGGATGAGAAGCTTTCTTGCTTTTTCCTCTTTCACAAGCAGAACAAAGGTGATCTTTTCCATATTTAAACTTTGGAAGACCATCAACCAAGTCAAGTCTGGTAAGATCGTTTATGGTGCCAAAATTAAGATGTGAAAGTCTGCGGTGCCATAACCATGACTTTGTCGAAGTTGCCTTAGACATTAGACAAACGGGTGAAGAAGCAGCCATGTCAGAAATGGAGATAGTATATAAATTTGATTCGCGACCGCCTGTAAGCAAATCATCTCCTTCCAGATTACGCACATAACATGTCTTAGAACGAAAAGCCACTTCTAAATCGCCATCACAAAATTGTCCAACGCTAAAGAGATTATGTCCAAGACCTTCAACATAATATACATGACAAATAGTGATATTGCCCTGTATATAATCACCATAGCCTGTGATTGCTGCAAAATTATCATTTCCAAAGCGAACGGTGCCCATGAATTTCTCAATGAAATTTTTCAGCAGTGATCGATCACCCGTCATATGCTTTGAACAACCACTATCAACAATCCACAGAACAATCTGAACTACCTGCAACACAAGAAGAAACAGCACATGGACAAGTGGGCAATTTGACTACCCATTTCTTAACAGAGACCGATTGTTTTTCAGATGAACGACTATTCTGACCATTCGGTTTTGTGTTAACAGGAGACCAAACAACATTTGGTTTTGATTCAAACCATTTTTGCCAAATTCGACTAGTTCGAATCTTGTTCTTCATGTATGTGCTTAAAGATTTATATGAATGTATTTAGTGGTTTTGTCGCAAATTTCTTTTCTTTATCCTAGATGCACTAGAGACCTTGTCCTTAGCTTTTGAGGTACTTTCTACATCAATCTTAGATTTGGAAACTATAAAAGTAGTATCTAGAGTCTTAGATTGTGTCTTCTTCTCATAAAACCTAGTCTTAGGAGCTACAAAAGTAGTTTCTGAAGATTTTGATGATCTATAGTTAGTGGAGAAGGTTCTACGAGTATTCAAAAAGACATTCAACTTATGCTTAGCAACACATTTATCATGACAAGGAATAAGCACATTTTTCATACAAGAACCACATAACAAAGTTTTTGCTTTAGAAGCATTTGCAACATCAACTTCAATTACATTTTCCTTGTTCGGAATAACATCTTCTTGCTTATTTTTCCTAACATAAACTGCTACATTCCTCTTTGCATTCTTAGAGTTATCTAAAACACTGTGCGCAACATGTGAATCTCTACTCATTGGTCTTCTAACTCTAGATGTAGCATTCATTCCTGGAAGAGATAAGAACTCTTATCTTGCTGTTTGTGACTCTAATGTTTTGACAACTCTTACATTCCTTTCTAACGACATTTGTGTTTTGATTTGCCCTTGTTTGTTTTGTAGGTGAAGTATGTAAAGTGACTGGTTTTGACACAACATTGGTTTCTTTTGTTTTGAGAACATCCGGTTTCTTTTTGACAACATGTTTGTTTAGTGGTGTGACACAAAGAAGAGATTGAAAACCAATTGTTTTGTCAAACTTAGTATTTACAGACTTACCTTTTTTAACCTTATTTCCAACATTTTCTTTAACCACAGAAGATGTGTATAAAAGATTCTGAATTTTCACACGAATTAAGCACCAATATGCCTTAAGTGTTTCTCAAACATGAACAATCAATTCATCCATTTCCTTTTGAGTTTGAGACCGTGTCTTTTTGATTGAATCGAAAAGCTTTTTATACTCCATTTTAGCATTATCTCGTTCTTTTATCAAAGATTGCACTGTAAAATCCAAAGACACGTTCTCATCCTCAAGTTTCTCCATCTTTGAAATCCAAGAGTAATCAAGAGGAATTGTATTTTTATTTTTCAAAGTAGAATCCCATTTTTGTTTTTCTCTTTCATGTTGTAATTTTAATTGAAAATCAACACTTTGCTTTTCACATCGTTGAACATCGTTTTCAAGAATTTTTATTCTTGCTAGCAAATCCTCTTGAATCTCAAAAGATTTCTTCTTGACTTTTTCAAGTTCAGCATTTAAGATCTTATCTACACACTCATGATTAATCAGCACACACAGCTCCACATCATGTTTGAGTGATGCTTCCAAAAGTTGATCTTTCAACAATTCATTTTGCTTTTCTAGTTCATCAAGTTCACTTTCTGTCGACTCAAAAACATTTTTCATTTCTTTTATATCCCTTTGAAATAGATTCTGAAAGCATTCAAGATAAACCTTCAACTCGTTAAGAATTGGTTTAACTTGATCTTGACAAAAATCATTGATTTCTATTTCTGCCGGTGATGTGTAAAAAATGCTTGCTCTTTTACAGTTCTGTTGTATTAGCAAAGACAGCTTTTCAAAACCAACTTTTATCTTGTCTAATTCTTTGATCAAAGGTGACTCACTTGGCATGTTTTTTGATACTGGAATCTTAACCGAGGGAATAGAAGAAGATGAAAAATATTTTTGCTCAACAGAAAGCTCTTTTTGAGGAACAAAATCTTTATAAAGCGCATTTAATTTTTTGTAGTTAATTGTCCAACAACTTTGTTTGTTTGCAACAGCAATTGGATCATTCATTTTTCTGTCATTTTTTGTTGACTTTTGACAGCATCCTCAAGAATGTCCTCAGAATCTCTAACATTCAAAGGAATTTCTAAATTACCTAAACTAGATGCAACATATAACTTTGGACACTTTGAAATTGGCTTTGCTTGAGTTGTATAAGATGCGGGACCCAAACCATGTTTTAATTGTTGGTCATACACAGACAATGGTTTTGGTCCAAGCATAAACATTCCTTGTAACGAATTGCCAAGTTTCAAAAACAGATCAACATTCTTTTTCAGCTTGGCCTCAAGATCTAGAATAGTATCATGATAAGTATCCTCTTTTTCACTCATTTGCCTTTTTAAACTTGAATAAGTCTTTTGTAATTCCTCATTTTTCCGTTTGTAATTTTTGACATCTAAATCTAATTATCTTGTTGTTTTTTGAGATCTCGAATGATATCTCGATCATAGAACTAATTTGATATGAAGCTTGTTAATTATAATTATTTCCCGGTTCATCAGCCTCAAGAAATTCGTTGAGATAATTATTATCCTTGTTAATACCCTCCAAAATCCGAACCCGTTCCTTATACATCTCAATCTGACTAGTCAAATGCGTGTTTTGTGTTTGGACTCGTTAGCAAATAAATCGTTGTTTTTCAGCCTTCCATGATATACATTTCTAGCAAAGATTTTCTACTACCCATAGATCGGGAACATGTGTTCTCTGTTGTCCACACTAGCCAAACTATAACATTTCCCTTGGAATGAATCAAATTTAATATTGCTATTAATTGAATCTCACCAATGCATGTTAATAATTTAGTATAAGTAGAGATACAATGGGTTTTTTTTTTTTTTTTTTTTTTTTTTTTTTTTATTTTTTTGTTTTTTCAAATATTATTTTTCATCGAAGGATGAGATTGTACTCACTTATAAATGTACAAGACTCATAGCTTGGCCCATAATCAGAAAATGATCAACTCGTTGAATTCTAGCCATTAAGCATATGTTTGCACTGATTCTTCATTTCTCCATCCTGAAGCATCAGAAAGAGTAAATCATAACTTCATCATATGAAATTACGCCAGCTTCCTCCTGTTTTGCCAACAGCATTTGCTCCATGAAATACTTCGAGTCACGAACCCTTGGCTTTGGACAATTCCTAGCATAATGTCCTTTTCCACCGTAGTTGTAGCATTGAACAGTTGAAGTATTGCCTGGAGATGGAGTACGAAGAGTCCTTTAAATATTTCCAGTCTTATTTAGAGCATTCATTCCCTCAACAACTTCTTCTTGAACATAAGCTCGTTTGCTATTCCTCCCAGTATTACCAGAATTCCTGCTTTGAATATTCACTCTGTCTCCTTGAATGATTGCTTGATTTCTGGTGTTGGATGACGCACGAAGACGATTATTTGTTGGATTAGAAAAATTTTGAGTAATGGCTTTTGCAAGGAGTAACATCGCAGAAACTAGATTATCTTCATAATTGTGTGAACAACCATCCCTGCTGTATGCATCATCATAATCAACCACAGACGTAGGATGTGTCACATAATATGACGATGTTTGTCTAGATGATGAACCCGTGTGTGCTACTAGAGCCAAGGGGTCATGAGATTTTTCTAAATTCTTTTCTCTTAAATTGCTGAAGATAATCAAAAAGATCATCAAACGAATCCACTGTCAATCGTTTAGCAAGACGAACCTGAGTCACATATTTCAACCATTCTGGTTGCAAACTGTTCAGAAACTTTGTGTTAATTGTGACAGTTGGAAAGTTCATGTTATTTCGTTCCAAATCATTCATTAGCTGAGCAAAATGATTGTAGACAGAAACAAGTGCATCCTCTGGTTCAGCAACAAATTGATACAAGAATCATTGTAAAACGTGTTTCTTTGTCAACTCTGTTTTATATAGTTCCTCTCATCAGTCGTTAAACTCGTTTCCACATATCCTTGGCCGAAGTTCAAGCATCCACAGAATTGTAAATCTCATTAGGAATAGAAAGTAGAATCATATTCATGAGCTCCATTTTATTGTTTGTTTGTTTCAGCATCATAGAGGCTATAATTCATCACCTTCAAGATCCTCTATAGTTTGCAATCGTGGTATTGTTAAGCCTTCAGGAAGGAAATTCTTAAACTCTAAGGACCGTTCCATCAAGTGCCTTTGAAAGCCATTGGCGGTTTTCTCTCTTGCAGTTTAATATCTTCATGAATCTACTTTCCCATGGTATATAACTATCCCTTTCAAGCATAGATAGGCCTATTTAAAAACTCGCATCAGCAAGTGATGTTTGATATTTTTTGGATGTCTACATGTCTTAATAATCAAAAGATTGGATCTTTGTAGATGAAAATGAGTGATATTTGTGAGAATATTATCAAATTCGGTAACAGGAGTCAAACTCGGACAACACTGTTCACAGATAACAAGCAGGCTGAAAACTAATACACTTCTCGAACAGTACACAAACTCGGACAATACGTAGTAACAAATTCGGTAATCTTCAAACTAAGTAAACTCGGAAATCTTCAAACTACTCAAACTCAAAATCTTCAAACTACTCAAACTTGGAAATCTTCAAACTACAAACTCAGTAAACCAAATTTCGAAAATTTCAACAATTATGGAATATTAATAATCACAAATTCGATGAAACCAAATTTTATGATTACTAGATAATCCAAAAATCCACTGAAATCAAATTCGATAAAACCGAATTTGATTTCCAAATTTGTAAAATTTTTTAAGAAAATTTGTTTTTTAACACTTCAAATCAGGATAAAATGAATTTATGTTAAAACTTTTGAAAGCTTATTTCTGAGTTTCAACGTAGTAAACCCTTAGTTCACAAATTTCGATAAGAAAACCAAAAATTGTTGAAATCTTAAAAACCGACAAAATCGTTTAATAGTAAAGATTCCTAATAAACATTTTCGATAGAACCAAAAGATCGTATATATCTATTACAAGATATTTCTACCGAAACTATACTATTAACACTAACTTAATTGCTAAAATGACAAAAAAAAAACACTTCCGGATAATGAACCAACTAACTTCGAGAACGGAAACTACTTTTGAGAACTGCTGAATTTGCAAAACAACACTCGATAACGTCCAATAACTCGAATTTGCTGCCAAAACTAATCTCAAAAGCTCAAAATCTTCAACCGAATCCTTCGAATCTCATATTATACTTCTCGGACATGAAAAATTCTCACAAAATGAACACTCTAATTCTCTATTGGCGATTGATACCACTTGTTAGGTCACATGAATCTTGAATCAATCATATCAAACTTGAATGCATAGAGAGAATAGTAGAGAGGGACAAATCTTTGAAATTCAAATGATAAAATGGAGGGAAATGAAAGAGTTTGTTACAAAATTCATCACCCTCTAATGAAGATTAGAGGGGTATTTATAGGAGAGGGAAGCCTCCTTCCCTTCCTTATTTTCCTAACTTGATACATATAGTCCCTAGACTTTGGTAATTATGCTATTTCATTCTTTTAGCATAATATACCTTATTACAAACTACTTTGACATTAACAAAAGAAACACTAATGACTTAAATAATACAAAATTACATAATCGACACTTTTAATGATCCTAACAGTTATATTCTACCACCTTAAAAGAATTTTGACCCCGAAATTCAGCTACTAACATCTCTAAACAAATGCGGGTACTTCAGTTTCATCTGATCCTCACGTTCCTACGTGAATTCAGGTCTACGTTTTGAATTTCACCAAACCTTGACGATGGAAATTCTACTCCGCTTCAACTTCTTAAACTCTCTTTCCAAAATTTCCATAGGCTCTTCCATAAAATTTAACTTGGCATCAACTTGGATCTCATCCAAGGGAACTTGCGGTGTTGGATCAGCCAAACACTTCTTAAGGTTCGACACGTGAAACGTGTCATGAACACCATTCAACTCCTCAGGCAAGTCTAACCGATAGGACCATAGTGACCTACTTCTTAACAATCTCCAACGGTCCAACATATTTAGGAGCTAGATTTCCCCTTTCTTCCCAAAGTGTAACAAACCTAGGTTCTAACTTACATTTCTTCTCAAAGTGTACCACACCTTTCCAAGGCGACACTTTAATCAAGACATAGTCACCCACACTAAACTCTAGAGGCTTCCTCCTCTTATCAGCATAACTTTTTTGACGATCACGCGCAGCTTTAAGTTTATCCTTAATCTGCGAGATCTTCTCAGTAGTCTCTTGCACTAACTCAGGTCCTATCAACTGACCTTCTCCTACCTCAGCCCACATAATAGGCGAATGACACTTTCTACCATACAATGCCTCAAACGGATCATATCTCACACTAGAATGGTAACTATTGTTATACGAAAACTCAACCAACGGAAGATGAACATCCCAACTTCCCTCGAATTCCAGGATGCACGCTCTAAGCATGTCTTCCAAAGTCTGAATAGTATGCTCACTCTGACCATCAGTCTGAGGGTGATAAGCCGTACTCATGTCAAAACGAGTACCTAATGCCTCTTGCATTGACTGCCAAAACCTTGAGGTGAAACGACTATCACGATCTAATATAATCGAGATCGGCACACCATGTCTAGCAACTATCTCATTCAAATACAATCTAACCAACCTTTCCATCTTATAATCCTCACGCATAGGTAGAAAATGAGCAGACTTAGTCAATCGGTCCACAATGACCAGATTGTGTCATGCCCGCTACTAGTCCTAGGCAACTTAGTCACAAAATCTATAGCTATCCCTTCCCATTTCCATACGGGAATCTCAGGTTGCTGGAGCAAGCCAGATGGTCTTTGATGCTCAGCCTTAACCTTCAAACAAGTCAAACACTTACTAACATGCTCAGCTATATCCTTTTTTCATTCCAGGCCACCAATACGTATCTCTCAAATCATAGTACATCTTATTAGCACCTGGGTGTACAGAGTACTTTGACCTATGGGCTTCGTCCAGTATCAGGGTTCTCACATCACCCTTCAAAGGCACCCATATTCGATCCAGGTAATACAATGCTCCATCATTCCTAAGTTTAATCATCTCATCCAAACCTTTCTGCAATCCTGCAGACTCATATACAGCCTCCTTCTGAGCCGCCAGTATCCTATCCTTGATACTCGACTGAAGGATCATATTCATAGCTCTAACTCTCTTAGGCTTTACTTTTTCTTTCCTACTTAGGGCATCAGCCACCACATTTGCTTTACCAGGATGGTAACGTATCTATCTGTATTTGTCATAATCAACTAAACAACCTCTATCAGCGGAGTTTTGTCGAAATTTTAACTCCCCCCTTTCTGAACATAAAGATATGATGAAGACTCTTATGATCCGTATCAATGACATCTTTATTCCTTTATAGATAAGGGCTCCAGATCTTAAGTGCAAACACAACCAGCACCCAACTCTAAATCATAGGTAGTATAATTCTTCTCATGAATTTTTAACTGCCTAGACGCATAGGCTATCACTTTACCTCTCTGCATTTATCACACATCTAGTCTTTTCAAGGACGATTAACAATTTTACAACAAGCTCTTTGGTCCATCGGAGAGAGCTAGAACAGGCGCAACAGACAACTTATCCTTCAAAGTTTGAAATGCCAATTCATGTTCCTCACCCCAATCAAAAGTCTTACTCTTTTGAGTCAAGATAGTAAGAGACTTAGCTATCTTAGAAAAGTTCTCAATGAATCTACAGTAATATCCAGCTAAACCTAAGAACGAACGAACCTCAGTCGGAGTTCTAGGGGCCATCCAATTCTTAACAACTTATTCTTACTAGGGCTCACAATTGAATTATATTACCATTTTTACTCATGCCTAGAAATGCACTTCTCTTAGCCAGAATTCACACTTAGAAAACTTAGCATACAGTTTCTCCCTTTTGAGCAGCTCCAAGACTAACCTTAAATGTTCTACATGCTCCTCTTGAGTCTTAGAGTAGATTAAGATGTCGTCTATAAATACTATCACAAACTTATCAAGATACGGCCTACAAACTCTATTCATCAAATCCATAAATATTGTTGGTGTGTTGGTCAGTCCAAAGGGCATTACTGTAAACTCGAAATGCTCATAACGAGTTCTGAAAACCGTCTTTGGAATATCATCCTCATGCACTCTCAGCTGATGGTATCCAGACCTACGATCTATCTTAGAGAAAAACTGCGACCTTTGCAGTTGGTCAAAGAGATCATCAATCCTAGGAAGAGGATAACGAGTCTTAACAGTCAACTTATTTAGCTCTCTATAGTCAATACACATCCTAAAAGAACCATCCTTTTTCTTAACGAACAACACCGGCGCTCCCCAAGGCGACGAACTCGGTCGAATGAAACCTTTGTCTTGGAGTTCCTTAAGTTGTCCCGACAACTCCTCTAATTCTGAAGGTGCCAAACAAAAAGGAGACTTTGCAACCGGCGTTGCACCAGGGATTAACTCAATCCGAAACTCCATCTCCTGAAGGGGTGGAAATCCTGATAAATCATCCAGAAATACCTCGGGAAAATCTGTAACCACTACAATCTTTTCTTGTTTCTTAACACCCATCAAAATATCACTTTCTCTTCCGGCCTCTCTCCTAATACTCTAAGCACGTTGCCATCCGGTAGTGGTATCCTTACTACCTTCTCATGGAAAATTATTTCAGAACTGTATTTATTAGACAAAACCCGTCCTTACCTATAATCCACATCACAACTTCATTGTCCCAAAAGGTATCAATCGATGTCAAGACATGACCCTTCAATTTCTAATTTGCAACCCTAATAACCTTGTCAATCTTTACTAGCTGCCCGCTTAGCTATCTCAATCTCATATTTTGAAAACCTAAGTCACTGGGCTCCTAATAGCCTAACAGGAGGTAGAAAGTAGTGGATCAAAATATAGTCGGCACCAGAGTCAAATAAGGTAGTGGCCAAAGTGATCGTTCAAAGTAAATTGTACACGTCACAATGTCTCGGGGTTACTTGGCGAGCTTCATCTGTCTCAAATATGAATGCCCTCCCCTAGCTTGGTTCCCTTGGTTTCTACGACCCTGACCTCCGTCATTAGCAACAACTTGATTTGGACGATTTTCTTCCGGACCTCGTGCCCTATTCAATCTAGGACAAGCTGACCTAACATGGTCGATACTACCACACTCATAACATGCTCTAAGAGTTGGGTTTCTAGCATTGACAGGATTTACATTCCTTGGCACACTCCTATAATCCCTTGCCAAATGACCCAGGCGGTTACAGTTGAAGCATGCGCGACAAGGTCTACCGGGTGTATGGTAGGAGTTGCAAAGTTGGTTCACTAAGGGCCAAAAGTACCTGTATTCTCTCTTCTACAGGGTTCACATATAGCAAAAGCATTTACAGTCCTAGTCCTCTTATTATCATCCCTTCCACTCATATCCTTGCTAGGTTCTCCCATATTACTTCTCTTCTCAACCTTCTTAATTGATCCATTCCTAACAGACTCATCAGTTAGTGCACCAGAAATCTGCACAGCCTTTTGCATAGACTTTGGCTTCGTTGCTGCCACCATCTCACGGATCTGTGGAGAAAGGCCATATACATACCTCTCAATCTTCCTACTCTCAGGGGTTACTAAGTGAGGAACTATACTGCCAACTCTTGAAAACCTATTCAGTATAAACAGAATGGCCAGCCCCGAACCATAGCGTGATTCCACAACTCAGTTTCCACTTTTGCTCTCATGACTAGGAACCAAATCCTCTCTATCTCTTCATATACTTAAAAGTATTTTTTTTTTTCCCATGACATACTAACAGCAACTTCCCGGCTTAACGTGCGGATCTGGGAGTTCCACCACGTTAATGCCTTACCCACAAATGAACTAGCAGTGTATTTTACTTTTTGGTTAACACTACAACCTCTCATTTCTTGCATATTTTCCATCTTCTCAATCCAACGAGTAAGAACTATAGCACCTCCCTTACCATCATATTCCTTAGGGTTACAAGCTGAGAACTCCTTATATGAACAACCTACTAGGTTCCATTTCCACTATACTTTCCTATACTTCTCCTGAAAATTATATCTGGCACAATTACCATTCTGATTTCCAACATTTCCTTGGTTACCAACCTAAGCTAGCATAGTGGGTAAGAGGTTTCGCAATTGCTGGGCAATGATTGTTGGGAAGTCGGGTGCACCCCCATTGGCTCCCTCTACATTCCTATTAGCTCCCTCTACACCCTCATTAGCTCCCATACCTTGGTCATTCCCTTGACCATTTAATTCATCAACACGCTCATCATTACCTCCCCTAGGCCTTCTACCATTTCTCCTCTACCAACTGTTTTCCAATTCCCCTCCTAGTGATCAGCGCAAGCCAGGCTAGCATTCGGTGTCCTCAATCATGGGCTGGCATTATCTATTCGAGGGGAGAACTTGGGCAACGTTTTTTTAGGTATGTGGGAAGACTCCGCAATTAAAATAGAATATCTTACTATATCAAACCAGATATACACGTAACACCACCTTATGGTGTCAATATCGATTTGTGTAAACAACAATACCAAGTATGAGTGAGTTATGATACGCTTATAATTACATTGGCCACCGTACTTATATTCACATCCTTTCTTATTCATATTCAATATTGAGCCCACCCATTTCAATGACTGACATAACTAAGGCACCATATCCCAGAACACACAAAAGGCACACAAAGCGGTAACACCGCCACACATAGATCTATACGTCAACTAACGACGGATCTTAGGTTATAGGTATAAGCCAGTTCCACCTAGTTCTCTATAACCTTGGCTCTGATTACCAATCTGTCACACCCCGACAATGGCGGAAACTCAAGAATGCAACATAATGATCAATCATAACACAAGATACAAAATAGAGAAAACTACATTGCATAAACTCCAAGTGCTATGAAGACCATCAACCTTGAACAAACTCAAGTGATGTCCCAAATCACAACTAAAATCCACAATCTCTTACATTTATTCAACTGTCCACACCGGGGACCAAATCAAAACTCTAATCCCATACATCCAAATACTAATTCAACAACAGCAAGCAAAAGACTTCAAATGAAATTCAATACGAGATACTTTCAAGTTTGCTATCAATCACCAAACTACTCCTCTTTTACATCACCTGAAAATGATACTCGAAAATGTCAACAATAATGTTAGTGAGTTCGTAGGTTTGATCTTAAACCCAAAAGCTGTGCCAATATTTCAATAGTGGATAATAGTGCTATATGACAGTGAATATATATGCATACCAAATCATCAAATCAATCACCATTTAAAAACTTAAAATGTTTCGTATCAAATTACCGATCAAGCGTGACACAATATGATGAGTGTTCATACGAGTTATATCCATATAGTAATATATCGATTTTCAACAATACAAACCAACACACAATATTCACATTTGTACATGACATAAACATAATTAAAACTATATAATCAACACATCACACAATTGTAAGTATAAATATAAGCGATATTGCGGCATAAAAGTAAAGAGATAGTAAAATGGAATGCCAAAACGGACACGTGAATTTATATTGGTTCGGTCACGATAGCACCTTCTTGCCTCTACTCTACTCCGGAGCACCAAACTCGAGAGTTATCTTTATAGTCAACAAGTTCTTATGGCGGTGAAAACCCAGATACTCAATGTTGGCTTATATAATTTCCGACACTAAGCTAGTGTCGGTTATATTCTTAGCTAGAACCCGAATCTATCACACACTAAACTTCACAATTGTTCACGACTTCAAGACTTCTTCACGACTTCACAACTTCTTCATAATCATAAACTTCTTCACAAATTTAAACTTCTTCACAACCTTCAACAAACTTCACCTCTCCACACTTCTTTGTTACACAAAACTATATATCAATACTAGGAAAGATCATCAAGATCTACCAACTAGACACACTTGATCACAATGGATCAAATAATTACACAAGTTTCGAATACATGGACTCGATTATACTTTTGTGAATGTATGACATGTCACGACATGCACTGAATACCTACATAACTTCGTTTCTTAATGATACGAAAGTTCTTCTCTTGCACTTGGAATTGATTGGATATTGGTCACATTTGAAAAAATTATAATAAGTTAAGTGATCAAAGGATAAAGGTTTTTGAAAGATGGTTTTACGATCTGAGGAAAACTGTGTGCAAAGAGTGTGAAGAAAATAGTGGGGAATTTTTGTTTTCCTAGTTTAGAGGAGAAACTGGAGGAGCAGAGTCTATGGCCGGCCCCCTTAAATAGGGTGCCGGCCCCCTTATAATTAAGGGGGGCTCTCGTCTATTTAAGGGGGCCGCCCTAGACTGGGCGCTCCCCAATTTGTCCTTTTGTGTAGGGAGAATTTTCTGGAACTTTCTAGCCGTTTTAAGTCCAAAAATTTGAATTTCAAAATGTTTATTTTGAATAAAATGTTTCTTTTAATTATAAAAAATGTTTTGTATGTTTATAAATTTTTTTTACGAACAATTTTTTATAAAGTGGGAGGTTGGAATAAAATTTTCCTTTGATCATTCAACAAATTAAAGTTTGTTTGTTCATACCTTTAGTGATTTACGTCGGGAGGGCGAATTGATGAATTTTGTTGTTGAAGAAAACTGAGACGTCGAAAAATGTTGACGTTTATGATTGATGATTTGTGATTACGAGTACTTAAGCTCTTTACGTTATGTGTTATAAAGACATGTTTGTCATCACTTCAAAACTATGGAAGAGAATGTATAGATTAAATATCGTAATGTAATATTTCTACCAACAATCTCTCCCTTTTTTGATGATGACAAAATATGTAAACTATAACT
This sequence comes from Tanacetum coccineum, assembly GCA_026074375.1. Lineage (NCBI taxonomy): Eukaryota > Viridiplantae > Streptophyta > Magnoliopsida > Asterales > Asteraceae > Tanacetum > Tanacetum coccineum. Next base: position 3,826 of record BQNB010094257.1, on the reverse strand, counting down.
CATACTAAAATGTATAAGTTACTTGTTTACACTTTTTCTCCCTTTTTTGTCAAAACAAAAAGGTGGACTCCTAGACGAGACTTTAACTACACTTCAACTCTTCAATCAAAGAGGCGAGCTTGCATCATCCTAAGTGAAGTCTTGATTCTATCAATCCCTTTTAAACAATGACATCCCTTAAACATTGACTCAAGCGGATCCATGGATCAAATTAGTTGCAAACTCTTAACCTACATCAATGGTTAGTTTCGTGCAACAAAAAAATAAAAATAAAAAATATATATATATATATATATAGGGATGAAAAACACATACCAAAAAATGTGTAGATGTCTTAAACGGTTGCAAACGTAATGGCTTAGACATTTTTAAATGCTCCCCCTTGGTGTATGCTCCCCCTTGATTGGGGCACCAAGAAATCGAGTAAGCGGAAAAGTGCTACAAAAACATAAGTTCAGTTAGTAGAAAAATGCCATATATATAATGATGATGATAGATTATATGCAGACGCTTAGTGGGGAAACAAATCAATAATATTTTAGGTATATGAACTCTAAAGTTTTGGCACTAAAAGACAAAAAAAAAATGATGAATGCTTAAGACTGGAATTGTTTAGGAAACCCAATGATAAGATTCGACCAACACATGTTAGGGCTAAGACGTCGATCAACCGTTACTTATGGTATCATCACTCTAACCAAGTTATGATGTGCTTATAATAGACTAATGGTTGTACTTGAGAGATTCTTAACTCTCAAGGTTTCTTTGTTAAGCATTATGTATGCTTTTCATGTTTGGGGTGTTTAAGGATAAACATTATCGTAAGACTTTAGGTCGAACTAAATGTTGATGATAAGGATGATTTGTTGAGGAAACATAAATGAAGAAGGATGAGCGTGAATGGAAAGGGAAGGTGTTGACTATAGGTTTGTTGGGTGTTTGGTAGGTTTGGAGAGTAAGGTGATGAGAGAATGTTGTTTTGTTGTTGGGAGAGATGGAGGTGGTGTGTGTTGAGTTTGGTTGTCACTTTGAGGTGGAGATTGAGTGTGAGTAACATGTGAATTGATGGGTGAGATGGGAAATAGAGGATGTGAGGCAACTTGTGGTGATGTGGGAGTGTCCTTAATGTAAGGATTTGGTAATTCTTGATTGGGGTGATTGTTTTCTTGAGATGGTTGTTAATGTTGATGAACAAAGGTGAAAATGTGAAAATGGTGGAGCATTGTGATGACTCAACAACACTTGAAGGTTGAATATCATCTTTGTGTTCTTCACTTACCCAAAAACGGAAATGGGCCATTGGAAGACACGTTATTGTGATGACTCAACAACACTTTGAGGATTGTATATCTTCTTTGTGTTCTTCACTTGTTAAAAAGTGGAAATGATTGGGTGAGACGCATTTCATTATAAAATTCACTTGTTGGGAATGATTACATGGTGAATCTTCTTGTGAAAGTGACGGGTGGATGAATCGAGGTTGATAGTAGTAAGTATGACTTGGTTTTTCATTTCACTTTGTGATTTGGGGGGATGTACTGAATAATGTATCACTTACAAGATGTGAATAATAGTTATGAGGTTTGGTGTATGGTAGAAGTGTATCTGTGGGTTTTCAACGTGTATAAGGATCACCCTATTTGAGTTTCTTAAGAATGTTTTGGTTAAAGGATTTATGTGAAGTGTGTGTTTTCCCTTCCATTTTAATTCGTGCTCATCTTGGATCATAATAGGTTGTGAAAAGAAATGAAGAGAAATATGACGGAAAGCGATGAGCTTGACAATTTCATGGATGGTTGACGGTTAGCATACGATGAACGTCATCCGCGAAGTTATGTAGCTATTCTCGACATATTGCGATTGTTCGTAGAACAATACACAACGAGGGTACGAGGTTAATCTAAAAGGTGGGTAAACGGAAAATGTGGACGGAAGATATTAACCATTATATAATAATAGATGCATGATAATGGTTTTTGTAACATGACTTTGACTATAAAATAAGTGGTCATTTTATATTTGCCATTATTACTGCGAATTAAATAAAGCTTAAACTTTCGGATGAAATGATTAAGTTGTGAGATATTATAGGAAGTGTATTTAATAGTAATAAGGACTATTAAATGAGAATGACACGTTTATGCGTTTTATTTTGTCACATTTCTAGACCTAGACTTAAAAAAATTAAATGGTTCACGTTTGTTGGTTTGGTGAGGTTGTCGGCGATAGTTGTCTAGATTCACTAAGGAGAAACCTAATTTCTACTTGCTTAGTGTGCACTCCTAATGAGATACAAAGTCTATCGATGTAGACTATCATTAGGCATATTTAAGAAGAGCCATTTAATCAAATTAGAGAATGAATATGAGACTATCACTAGTGGTGCTCAATTCAGGCTAAACACGACCATTTTTACGGGTTATACCACGAACCCAACTTCACTCTTGGAAGCAATTCAACCGTTAGGTCAAATTGAATTTCTAGTGCAATAGATTCTCCAGTAGTCATTCTCATGTTAGACAAAATAGAATTCCTATATTTTCCTAATGAAGTGTAGCAAAGATAAAATTTGTATTATCTTTTCATAGAGGGCCTAACATGACTCAACTAACATGCTTTAATTCCGGTTCGCATAATCCTAATCAAGATGTGTGGAATTCTAAAGTTAAATGAGAGAGCAAGCAAGTTGTTGTAGGTATAAGAGAGAATGAGTCATCTAGAACCTAGGAGTATGCTTAAGAGTGACAATGTGTAATGCTCTATAATGAGAGTGTTCAAAGAATGCACCTTTGCATGTCTTTTATGAAAGAAATCCAATTAAGGTTATTTACCTTAATAGATCTTGTGAATGTTTCTTTGTATAAATAATAATGATTTACTAAAGGTTAGTTACATGTATGTTGGACTTTTAAGCAAGTGATTCACAAGAGGAAGATGTTTTAAATCTAATGCCATAGGGCGGATTTACCTAAACCGAAGATGAATTTAGGACGAAGGATCCATCGATCAGGGAGGTGCCAAATTTGGGCAAGGATCATTTTCTTATTATTTGGGAGATGGTGTTGACATTAGGTTATTAGGAGAAGCTTATATAAGTTATAAGAGTTCTCAATTTGAGTTTTCGGAAATGACATCCAAGTCTTGCTCATCAAGTTGGAGTACTTATGAGTTTCCTGATGGAAATTTATAAGTCGTCAATCCTACTTAGAGTGTGTTAAGTTTAGCATGTATAATTTGACCATAGCTAATAACACAATATTTGAACACTTTAGACTCAATGAGACATCTTCATTGCAAGTGTGAGTTGCAATTTGATGACTAATCTTGTTGTCTTACAATCGACTTCGTGATTTCATGTAATAACCGAGGATGGTTAAACATGTAGACTCAAAAAAATATCTATGGTCATTTGATTGATATTTCCGTGATCTAGATAAATCCTAGTCTTTATTTCATGTTCATATTCAAAATCCTCTTACGATCACTTATTGAAAGAAAGCACGATAATGGTTTTTCCTAATTCTAACCTTAGATGGTTAAAGGGTTCTCATTTGGTGAAAAAGAAATATTATGCTTATTTGATAAAGTAAGAGAAAGTTTTGATGGGAAAATAGTTTGAGTTTTGAGTTGTGCTTTTGAATTGTTTGAGCAAAGTTACATATGTTGTGCATTTGCTCATGTTTGGTTTTTCAGAAACAACGACTTTACCAATTGCATTGCAAGGTAAAATTACTTGAGTATTTCAAGTATTTCGGATGAAATATTCAAGTCGTCAATCCTACTTCATTATGTATTTTATGCATATATTTGCCAAATATTTGGAACA
>BQNB010094256.1:0-24233 GCA_026074375.1 Tanacetum coccineum | reverse complement strand
ACGCGCTCCATTAACAGCCTATAAGAAAATGTGCGGTTTTCATGGGTTAGCATACTATTCACATTTTCTATATCTAAAACAGGAATTTTGTTTTAGTACTTTTAATCTTGACATCATCCTATCAAAAGTTCTCGGTAGCTCCATCGAACGCACAAAGAAGCGGAGAAGCAGGTCAGCACGAAGCATATTAAAAACCTGACTTCTTTAGGGAGGCATAACGACTCGCCTTAAACTTCTCTTATAGTTTGTTCACAATGGGTGAGCCGATTTACCAATTGACTAACGATGTATTTAGTTTTAATAATACATATATAATATAGCAATTATAATATGTATAAGGTTTCTTTTAAGCAGTTTTAAAGCTCAGCTTCTATTTTAAACATTTTAAAATTTCAGGGGTATATTTAAACAGTTCAAAATATAAGGTTCTAAAATGTAAATTCATATTAACATTCTATGATCACAAGCCAATAACATAATATACAATTATCATTTACACTTATCACATGTTAACAATTTACTTTTTAAGTGCTAATAGAATTAGGCTAAAGCTCTTGATACCACTGATAGGTTTTCTATTCCCTAACTAGATTAACACGCAGCGGAAATAATAATTAATCTAGGGCTAGAAGAGAACTAAACCCTAAAGGATCTAAACCTAATTAACTAAAAGCAACTTAAAAGAAAATAAATAAATAAATAAAAGGAAAATAATAATCTTTGAGAAAATCGAATTTCTCACACGCGGACCACCTTGGTCGAACTTGGAGGCGAGTACCCAAACGAGAGTACCTCTAATGGATCACACCCACGAACCAAGAGAAACTATTATTCGAACTCCTAGGGTCCCGTCAATACGAAAGACTCTTACAAGAAGTAAGAAATAGATAGTTATAATTGAATGATAAAGACCTAGGCATTCCCCTCTATTTATATCCAAAAGGAGGGGGTTGGGTTGTCTCCTTGGGGCGATGTGGGACATCCCCCGAAAACATCTCGCGCCTTGTTACGGCGTAACACCAAAGTGGTTACGCCGTAACCTATTCTTCGAAACCTTTTCGCTTTTACGGTTCACTGAGGGCGACCCAAAAAGGACTTTACTTTTGACGATAGTCTTACCAATTAGTTATAAACTTGGACACTAATTCCAACAGAGGTTACATAAACATGTTGCTGGCCAACGGTGATGTCTTGATGTTTGATGCCAATAAAGAAAAGTGGACACGTGTTTCATCTCCAGTTCCAACCCTTGATGAATGTCAATTTGCAACACTGCACCAATGCAACTAGTTAAGTATGCAGGAAAGTTGGGAATCGCTTGGAAGCCACCAAACGCTAGTTGGGAGATTTGGTTTCTTACCCACGATCAATCGTTTAAGAAACTACATGTGTTTAACAAGAAAGAAGATAGTGAAAGAGAGTCACTCAATGCGTTATATGATTCATATACGAGCATTATGGTAGATCACAATGCTCTCATATTTCACAGGTTTAGAAGAGGCTATGATATCAGTAAGGTCATACTGAGTGATCGTCCAGCAAGTTAATTTACTACTACAGAAAAGGCTACAAAGAACGGTTAAAAAGTTACATAAAGAACGGCTAATAGCAAAAAAGCGATCTAATTGATGCTATCTTGTGTGTTTGGTGCAGCTGTTGGAGTAGTTAGATTGGTTTTCAACCGGTCTAATTAACAAATATCATTGTAAAAAAATAATACAAAATTTTGATTTTTCCAGAATTTAATCATACAAAAGTTGCAAGTTTTCCAGAATTCTATTCATTACTATACACAATAATATTCTAGTACAAATAACTTGAATAAAGATCAACATTCAAGTTACAAACCAAAATAACTATAACTATAAAACGACAATTGCAACATAAGTCAAAACTCTCAAAATACGAGCTTCACAAGTCCTACAAATACTACAAAAATACAAGCTGCTCCGTTGCAAATATATAGGTAGAGATCCACTCTCACCTTAAAATAAGAAAAGCAATCAAGGATGCAAGAGAGTAAAGCTCGGTAACCTTTGGGACCATCTCATTACGGGCCTGTCGTTGTTGTTGTTGCCGTTGTTACCCGCTTCCAACAAAACGTAAAATTACAATCTAAATTTTAGAGCTTTGAATTTACTGATAATGAGGTATTTATTATAATGAATATTGTCACTAGTGTGTTGTGTTAAAAGTGTATAGTTCTTATTTGAATTGGAAATGTTGCTGACTTATTGGGGCGTTTGAAAAGACTAGCATGAACCAATCATGCCAGGTTGTTTTCTTCGTGCAAAGGCAACCCTTAACAACTAATCAATATCACATCTTTATAGTTACAAACTGAATCAAAATCTACAAGGATAGTTTAGCATGGCATAAAGACTTGTAAACATTTTCGTTTACAAAGATTGCTTAGATTGGGTAGTAACATACCTCGTTCATCATCTTTGATGACATTGTTACTCGTTCGTTTCTTTGGTGTCACGCCAGATGTAATAAGGCGTTTAGTTGGGATAGGTGGTTGGAACACCCTTATTTACTTTCTTTGTAATTTTCTAGCTTCTTGCTAGTGTTTCTTTTTTGTCTAATAAAAGTTGCCGTTCAAAAAAAAAAAAAAAACATACCTCGTCAGTCTCGCGCCACAATGAAAACCACACATTGACGACAACGTCCATCTCACTTAAACTTAATGGCCTCTTTTCACCCCAAGGTTGCTATATGCAAATAACTAGGATTGCACATTGGGTTATCAGAACCTATATATTATCTTATGTGCAATTTTCCTTCATTGAATACTCTTCCTATCTGGAAAACAAGTGGAATTATCTTCTGTACAATTTTCCATATTGGGTTATCAGAACCTATATTGGCTTCATAGATTTGTGCATTCATCATATTTCTTCCAACAATATCATTGGCTACATCATAGTTCAAAAGCGAAGCATCTATATACAGGTTAAAAGATCATGAAAGTTTACCCTACAAAACACAATCATTATTTTGTAACATATTTATTATGAATTGTTAGCTAACATTTTATTGCACTTTTTACCATTTTTGGTGCAACTAAGAGTTTTAGATTTTAATTTTATCATTTTTACCATTAATTTTTTTTTTTGGTTAAAGATTTTCACCATTAATTTTAATACACATTTTATTGCACTTTTTACCATTAAGTTGTAACACTTTTAATTTTATCATCATCTTCAAGTCTCATTTTTTCCTATTTAAGTTGATATAAACCTTGTTAAAGGTGAATATGTATATTAATCAAAAGAAAATGCAGCTAAGAGTCTATAATATACATTGATGGCTCGATATCCAACCATATGGGCTCTTTTTCTTTGTTGTCTATTTTATGCCAATTCGGTTCACGGATAGATATATTCTTCCTAACAGCATTTCCACAGTACGTTGCAAATTTACGTTGATGTTTACCTATAGCTGCACCATGCCTATTGAACATTACAGATTCACCTACGAGAAGATCTGCTACTTTGTTTATCCCTCTCTTTTTCCGTGGTTTTTCTGTTATGGAGATTGATCGGTGTTTATCCTATTGAATAAAGTTAATAAGCTGTCAAAATTAAACACAACACATACGGTACATATAAGTTTTCAAACATAATAGTACATTTTAAAAGATAGAATCTATAAACCATTACTAGTTATAATGCCCGTGCACGCACGGGCTTTTTTCTAATTTTCATAATTATGTATTTTTATCGATTAAAATACAAACAACTTAACGTGTTTTAAATGGTATTACTTGTTGGATTAAAAATATAAAATCTTCGGAATTAACCTCAGTTTCCAAGCACTTTGAAACAAACTCGTATTTTTATTAAATGTTTGTATAGCGGTAGCATGTTAGTTGTTAAAAGTACAAAAAAATCTATACACAATATTTTTTAGTAAAAAATGTACGTTTAACATGTTAAAAAAAGTTAAAACTAAACTCAATGAGCTTGTGTCCCGATGTACCACATGTTGAAAGTTCTCTAACTAAATGGTCATGAATTCAAATTCTACTTAAGTTGTTTAAGATAAACTTGTGATTCATACATTTTGAGGTCGTTAGTTGCCAGTTAAAAAAACCACGCTTAATCAAAGTTGATTCAGTTGTTAAACAAAAAATAGATGAAGTAATATATTTGTTCTAACCAAGCTTTATAAGAATATTGGTGCAACACTAAAATCTACAAAGAACATACTAATGGCTACCCTCAAACCATCTTCAAACATACTAATATTTGAAAGCGACTAACAATCAATTCACTGGTAGCATCATAACATGTACTATTTTGTTATCTTGTTTCAAGTCATCCGGGTATGGCTCAAATATTAGGTTAAAAAAGATGTAGGCGGACCTGGGATATTAACTGTCGATTATGAGCAAACCTTTATGCATCATTTACCATACAAACGGCCTTAACACATAGATTCTTAGCATCAGAATCCGTATGTCATAAACCGATTAAGTACCACCAACCCCCAACCCGCCCGCACTCTTATCTGAAAAAACATCAATAAAATAATTATCAACCACCACAACCTCATCACATATACCTCAAAATGATTATAAAACAACACTAAACCTAAAAAGGCTTAAATGTGAATTGATGACATTAGCAGTGAAATGTGAATTTATTTCCCAAAAGCTTAGCCTAAAATAATTAGGATGAGACAATAAATTTAACATTTAGTTGTTCAATATGAGCTACACTCTTACTTATTTGGCACATCCCAAAGATTTACTTTACAAAGCGTAACCATTTACCGAGCCTAGAGATACTTCAAAACGTTGGGACTATATGATGTTGTTCATTCTACAACCATCACACTTACAAATTAACAGACATTAGCTCCTTCTTAAGCCTAGTTTCATACTTTGATCATATTCTGAACACATAACACAAACTAACAAACAAACAAAGCTTATAGGCAAATCAAACCACCAATATTAAAAAATGAACCAGTTAAACAATTAATTCGCCGTCAAACTAAATATCAGAAACTCAAAACAACTGTTACCGCCTGATTACAGCAACAACCTAAACAACTTTATCAACACATATTAATTTCTTATACATTCACAATATACTTCAAATTAACTATGTATAACAAAAATAAAGACATTAGAAAACACAAAATCAAAAAGTTACATCAACGAATATATATATACAACTTGTCGCTAATCAAACCTATAGCACAACATGAACCAGTTAACCCGATGTCAGACTAAAACCGCATCAATCAACACATATCACCAAAAAATTACCTTTTACCTTAGCAACAATAAAATACATCTCAAAATTCTTATAGAGCACAAACCAAAGCCACACGAGTTATAATGTTAAAGAGGGATTTGTCTTATATAGTCTGATCGAGAATCTTGAGTATTTTCACAATGTGGGTCAAGTAGTTTTACCCAATTTCACGCGACATAAATTTTTGGGTTATTTTAGCATTGAGTAAAATAGTTGTCGGTGAATGCATTTTTAAAGTGAAGCCTTGAATTTGAAATTAGTAGAAAAGGAAAAAACCTATGGTTACTACTAATTAGTACTCCCCCGTCTAAAGTTAAGATCAATTTTCAAAAGAAAAAATAAGTATATATCCCATATCTACATAGTTCTAAGCTAGATACTCTATATAATGCAAGTACCTGGAAAACATAGAGCAAGACCAGTTCAACATCCAGCTACACCTGCATTAATGACTATAGAGACAAAGGTGTATTAGTATTGTCGAATTTGTTATGATTTAGTTCTATAACTAAAAGTCAAAAGTGACATACTATCATCTTTCCCTCGAAGCCTCTTTAAGAAATATACAACGAAACTGTGAACTACGGACGAAACTGCAAAAGTCTGTCGAGAATAGACTACATAATCAGCCATACTTATTTACCATGGGGTAAACTAAAATATACAACTTCTCTAATCCATTCGAGTGTCTAGTTGCAAATAGTAAATGTTAAATACCTTCGCAGATGACGGCTGCTTCTGTGAATGATCGTTTAAACCCTTGCTTCTTAATCAGTACGAAACCTGAAAAACCAAAGCAAAATGGAAAGGTCAGAACACACGTTCCGGAAACGTAAAAAGTAAGTTAGAAGTGATAAGAAAACAATAAAAATGGTTTATGTGGTTACGCTTAGTAAGTTGCCATCCTAGCTTAATTCAATAATTGTAAAGACACACCAACTGCAACTACATAATATTATGATTCATTTTTTAAACTTTGCAAGTGCCATCAACATGGGAATACTGTTGTAACTCAAACATGTGTAGTTAATTGCCTCAATTTAACAATATAGAAAATTGAGAACAAAAGGATTCTAACACAATTATCTAGGTGGGTTTATTCACCATTCACACAACATGATAGCCATTCAGGCAAGATGTGATTGGCTAATTAGCCACTAAAAATTCCCACAAGCTCTAACTCCTATAAGTCAAACATGTGTAGTGATGTGTGCTAAAACACACATCGTTTATGCCCTGTAAAACACTATTAATTGGACTAAAAATGTCAAAATATGGATAAATATCTTGCAAATATGTTTGTTTGGTATTTTTATGTCTTGCAGGTAAAAATGATTGAAAACGGAGCATATACAGGTAATTACGGGTTCGTCGCGATCAAGAGTGCTTATTATTCAAGACAAAGTCGTGAAAAGTCTTCGAGCATGCCATTAGAAAAACCGTGAGAAAATGAGTCCAACTGTGCCATCGGATCTTATTGGGCCAGCCTGTAACCCATTATATGGGCCAGACCATCCCAAGCCCATCAAAAGCCCAAGTCCAAAATTCAATATCAAAAATCTGTTATGTTAAGGTTGTGACGTCATGGCACGTGCTAGAAATTAAATCAAAACTGCTCACGTGATGGAGCACTACAATGTTGAGGGCGAATAGTAATCGGATACGTGGCGGGGCCTTATAACTTTCAGTTTATTTGTAAAAGTTAAAAATGATCTAAGGGCGTGTAGTTGTGCGTTGGAATGAAGCAATGAAAATAGACACGTGGCTCCTTTGTAACGGCTGGATCTCTCTGCTAAACTTCTGCAATCCGAGGTACAAGAATACTAGCCAGTGATTAGCTAATTAAATGTGGCGGTGGACTTTGAGGAGTTGGCAAATTTTACCTCTCATTTGGCTATATATATCATTACGCTCCCTCACACTTGGGGCACCTAGGCTTTTTGTTTTCTTAGTTTTAGTATTAAATTTTTAGCTTATTTTAGTTTTGTAGTAGCTTATTTCTGAAATTTTTGCTTATTGTACTAGCCTATTTCACAAGCTTATTATGATGATGTAATAAAGATGGTTTGAAGATGCTTAAAGATCTCGGTTTACTTATTTCGTTGCTCATTTGTTTGTTAATCTTCCTTTTTGTGTTAGCTTATTCTATAAGCTATCTTTCGTGCTTATTCTCGCAGCTTATTATTATCAAAAGTTCTTAAAAGCTTAAAAAAGTGACTGTAAAAGCTTCCTTAAAGCTATATCGGTCATTCTCAAAAGTTTATTTTAAACACTTTTCGAAATTAATAAGCTAAAATAGCTCGAGTTGTAGCTTATTGCGCTTGTGCTTATTTTGTTTTGCGCGCTAAAATAGAAGCTCATATTTTCTGTTAAGATAAGCTTCTAATCAGCTTATTTGGTTGAAAGTGAGCTTATATTGCTAGATTGATCTTTTGTGTGCTTATTTGCTTAATCGATTTGTCATTTAGTCAGTTTTAATGTTATAGCTTATTCTAGGTCCTTGTTAGCTGTTTTTCGTTTGCTTATTCGAATAGTTGAGTGCTTATTTCATTTGAGTAAAGGCCTATTAGGTATTTCTAGTTGTGGATCTAGTTATAGTGTATTTTCCTTTAAGCTAATTGTCGTGGTATCTTGTTTAAGTGCTTATCTCGGTTCTAATCGTTCTTATTTCGTAAATACTATGGTGTTTGGCTTAATCTCGTTTGTTTAAATAAGTTTTGCTAGATCTTAATCGACCTTAGGATTTTGTTTTCGTTAAGTTTGCTTTTCTCAAATAGATTAAGTGCTTTTTTCTGTTTGCTTATTGAAATAGTTATCCCAGCTTATTCTGAGTTTTAGCTTATGTGCTTATTGGTTTTGGATTATCAGTTTTGTTTATTTTGTAATTGAACCTAAAATCTACTCGTGTGGTTTATTAAACTGTTTGCGTGAACGAGATCTGGGCTTTTAGTTTGTTTAATTGGACCTCCTTTTATTATTTGGGTCACGTCATAATCGATTAAGGCCATTTTAATTGAATTGGGCCACGATTGGATTGGTAACTGTTGGATTGGGCCAAGTGTTATAACTGTAAAACGCAATTTGGAATTATAACATGTTAACTGTTAACAGTTTCATTTGTTTTGTGTTTTGACTTTTGGTACCGGTCAACTTACGAGGCGCGGAGCTTAAGGGTTTATTTAGCTAGACCGAATTTGATTATTTGTTTTAGCTAAATAAATCGGGTGGTATTCGTTTAATTCCGGCTCTTCAATTCGGTTTCATTTTCTATCTTTTTTCAATACAATAGTGTAGCTTAGTATAAAATGTTTTGCTTTGCTTATTGGATCATTATGAGTAGTGAGTAGTTTAATTAGTGCTTGTTAAGTGAAATTGTAAATTGGGAATTAAGTGTGGATTTGAAAAAGGGTTAATTGATTAATAATTTTGGATTATTTAGAATTGTGGTTTAAATATTTTTAAGGGCAAAATCCAAAAAAAATAGTTAACTACACATCTAGTAATTAGTTTCTTTTTAAGAGATTTTTGTCAATATAAGCCAACGTTGTGAGATAACTATCTTTTCTAAGGACGTTAATTCGTTAATAAACCTTAATTCATACTTAATGAACTTTTCACATCACTTAGCAAGCATTTGCATCTTTATAATCTTTTAGATCATTTTAGTGTAATTCTCGTAGCTTAATTGTTTTAGGATAATTTTAGTATAATTTGCTTAGTATTAAAGAGTAGTTTTTTTTTTAAAACCAAAAGCCTTAAAAGATAATCAAGCATTATTCTTCGAAAACATAATCGTGATTTGTTCAATTCAAACCTCGTTGGGACTTCGACTCCGGAAAGATTGATTATTGTTTGTCCTCAAGCAATTTTCATATCCTACGGGAATTACTTATAAATACTATTACTCGACGAGCATGTTTCGTGCGAATCATGTAGTTAAGACTTTACACCTGTTAAAAACCCAAATTCAATCAATATAATGATAGTCATCAATATTATGTCAGGATGAAGGAGTAAAACCCTAAATTACAGTTGGAGCCCCAAATAATATTGGCTTAGGGTTCATACTCAATTGTGTGATAGAAGACCTCAAAATTGGTGAATGAGATGATTAAATTTAAGATAATTCATGCTACATACCTTATTCTTGAACAGACTGAATCAAAGTTTCGAATACAATTTCATTCTTTTAATTGATTTTGTTTTTTAGACACCTTTAAACACTCTCAGATTGGATATAGTCGGGTTACAAATCCAGAGATTGTTCTTTGAATGTTTTGTTTCAAAGGGGATATTTATTTGTTTCAATTTTCGTTTTAACCCCTAACCTCTTTGTGATTAACTCCGCTTTCCTAAAAGTTTAGTTTTATTTTATTTTTGACACATATTTTTTGCACAATTTTTTTTAGAAAACCACATAAAAACAAATTTTTATAAACTTTAGCCAAATAAAGAAATATTTAGGGTTTTTTTAATAAAATTATTTACAAAAAGAAAATCTAAATTTAAAAAATATTACTGAATAAAGTATGATTTGATTTTTTGAAATACAAAAGTCACCACTTGAGGTTTTGCTTTATAAGATAAAAGATGTACAAATTTGTTAACACTTCCATAACCAAAAGTAACAAGGTCTGTAGCAACTGGATATGTACAATTTTCAATATAGTAGCATCAACATAAGCAACTGGTCTATTACCATTCAGGACCCTTCAACAACTATAAGCTGACTTTAATATCCATTTAGCTTTACGATTGGTCTATTACCTTTCAGTAGCATGTAGTTTGACTCATCATAATAGTTATATCACAAACGGGTACAAAATAAATAAATAAATAAATAACTGCTAGAAAAAGAACATGTCAAATGGGTTAATAGCCACCAAAAGTGACATATTGATGCATAGAACCTCATAATATTTCTGTGAAAAATTAGATTACTAATATACTGGTGTAGTTTTTGTGTCCCTATTTAATGCAAAAACCATTTTACATAATCAGATCTACAAAAAGCTTAAAGAAGAGTAGGTCGGCCAAGCCCAACCTGACCCAATTCAAGCAGCACTACCACAAACTCGAATGTTTGGAATACACTTGAATTGATGGGCTTTCTTTATAATTACATAAAGCTTACAAAACTAAAATATCTACACAAAAATCCAAAGGTTAATTCATATCAATATACTCCAGAAAACTTACAAAACTAAAATATCTAATTCATACCAATATAGTCATCTTGTTATAACTATTTAACCCCCAATTTATACTAAAAATAAAAAATAGAATAGAATAGGACCCATAAAAATGAAAGTTAGGGTTTATAAAATAATTTACAATTTGATAAATTTTGGTGAAGCGGCAAACCAAAATTTGTATCCCGCTAAAACTATTAGAGTGTAATAGATCGGGTTTTAATTAATACCCGATTTATTTAGTTATAAATATAACATTTTTAAAACTGATTTTTTTCTTTTGTTAAAAGTTTATATAAATAAATAAATAAATAATTAAAATAATATAATACAGGTTATTTGGTTCGGTTCGGTTTTCAGTTATACCCATAATTTTTTTAACCAAATAAGTCGAGCAACCCGATAACCGAACCGATGAACACCCCTAACAATTATTATTATTATAGTTGTTGTGAGTAAAAAATAAACTTTCTAAAAGCATTATGATTACGTTTTGGTCAAGGTAAATATATCAATATTCAATCACATAAAATTAACAAAATGAACAAAAGTTTTACAACACTTCAAACCGAACAAATCAAATATTGAATAAAAAATGACTAAATACAGTCTCATAAATCTTCGGCATTTTTTTAGGTTTGCATGTTGTTCCTGTCAAAGTTAACAAAAATGTTGATATCCACGAATTGTGATTAGAATCATTTGCGTTATTAAAACATAACATTCGTAGACTTCATGGCAAACAACTTTAGGTGTTTCATGACGTTTCATGCATAGCCAAGGTGGGAGGTTGTATATGCATAAAAGAACCAGCCAAGTGCTGTGACGATTGCTTATATTTTCAAATGAATTAATTTCATATGAACTAACTGTTGGGATATGTCCATATCATAAATAAATATACGGCCGAAAATATGTGAGCCTATGGGGGCACACACGTATACACAGATGATACGTTTATTAATGTAATTAATATATTTATTGTATATTAATATATTTCACGAAATAATTAAACGGTCTTTAATTATAACGTTAGACGGTATAATAAATTAATATATATTAATAAGTGAGGGACTTGTCAGTACAAAAATAAAACCCGTAGGGTGTTGGTTGAGACCGTTTGAACAAGAAAATGAGGGGTATGAGTGTCGTTTCTAGCAAACAAGATGAGGTGTTTGAGCATGACTTGGAGAAGAAGTATTAGGACTATATAACCCTCTGACTCATTCATTCGGTGGAGGGAGAATACATTCCATACGACATAAACAATATCTTAATCTCTAAATATTGTTTACTTTCCTCTTGTGCTCGTAGATCAGTAATGAATGCATGTTGATTCACATGCTATCTATACATTCCATGCATACCATGTATACCCTACGAATGGTGTTGAATCTGTTACTTTTTCCTTTATTCAACCAATCGAATGTTATACCCTTTACTATTCGATCGTGTTTCAAGATCCAAAACAAGAACATAGTGTTGGGTTGTTTTATTCATGAAGAAAGGACTAGCATCCTAACGTATCTCGGTGACGTGTAGTGTATGCACACCATAGAGGTTATCTACTTTGGTAACTTAATTAGTTTGCGTGGTATTCTATTTATACACACGCGTATATTCAAGACGGTGTATTCGTTAATTGCTAAAAGGTACACACCTTCTTGAACCCTTGTTAATTACATATTCTATACGTGTTTATCTTTTTTGCTTCGTACTCGTGATATATTTAATGGTTAAATAGATGTAAAAATCCAACAGTGGTATCAGAGCCATCGTGTAGAATTTGTAGTTACAAGTAATAAAATTTGACAAAAATTAAGGTTCTTGATTAATTTTTTAAGCCATTTGGGCGTTTTATGCATAAAGATTCGGTATTGTGCATTAAGATTCAATTTTTATTGGTTATAAAATTAATTAGACGAATTCTAGGTTGTATGAAATTTTATAAAAAAGACTTGATGCGTTTAATTGTTACTTGATCGGGTTTATGTTTATAATTAATTGTTAATTCAGCGTCCATGATAAATACATGCAATTTATCATGGAGGGATATGTGATATAAATCGTGTTAATTGTTAAAGATTTTATGCAAATATGATGATCAAAAATTCACACATAGACATTAAATTTATGTGGTTTCGATTCCACGACTTTAAAAGCTAGGGAAGACCTTGGCTATGTCTTAATAGGGCCTAAAAGTTGCTTATATTTTATGTGTTATGTGGTATATATTTGTATATGGCTTACGCAATCGATTATATCGATGAATGTGGCCAGAGTTTTTAGGACAAAGGAGCCTTATATGAATATATACATGTTTTAATTATTAGATAATTTGGATCATAATTGATATTTGCATGACTTAATTGTTAAATGGTTTTTTTGAATAAATGTTATGTGTATTAGCTTGTGTTTATATTGTTTTATTTTCAGTTGGACTTATGAGAAAATAAAAGGGTTTTTCGAAAAATAAATATAAACATGACTAATAATTATGAAATCAGATTTATTATGGACTATTTTATAGTTCATAATGTGTTTTTCAAATTAAAGTTTTATTTTTATCAATGACGTAATTTGCAAAAGTACTACTTAGTTGCAAGGATAAGGTTCGGGGAGACTCATCAAGACTTCGGTCTTGTAGATACCATTACCCTATAATACCTGACTACGTTGTAGTTTCCTTACCTTGCATACTATTTAGGAAGTCGCGAATGGTCTAGGGTTTGAATGGTTTTTAACCATTCTTTAATCTTTTCCCGCGATAAAATATAAAATCTTTAAGTTTTGAAAACACGTTGAATCGTCAATTTTTAAAAGGTAACACTATTTATACATTAGATGTATAGAAAATAAGTGATAGCGTAATAAATAAATTAATTGAGTAAAGTTTTTATTAAATTTTATGATACGAAGATGTATGCATGCTTCTTCGTACATATTTGTCACGTCAAATATTATACCCTTTAATAAGTTATTGTCATCCAATTTGTAAGAACACTTACAGATGCTTTTTACTATACGTGAGACGTATGTAGATTGTAATCCCAAGGTGATTATACACTTTTTCGTGAGACATTAGTGTTACGTAATCACAGTTCTTGATTGGACGACTTAATGGGGTTAGTGGTGAGACCTTAAACTCGAGGCATAGATGGGATGAAACATGCTTACTATTATATTATTGTAATAAAGTAAGTCCCATAAGGTTCTGGGAATTACACCGGTGGCAATTATTGATCGTCAATTACTTTTTGAATACACCATTGCTAGCAGATCAACTGATGTGATGGTGGTATGTCAAGTAGGATCCTAGCCTTTAGAAAATTAATTGTTTAAAAGGTTTAAGCATGGGTAGTTAATTTTCTATAAGGAATAATGATCGAAAATACTAAAAATTGAATTTTGCGATTCTATTAATAGTATTAATGCAACGATAAACCGTAAACAAGGGTTTGTTTCTTCCTTTAAGAATTCAAACCGAGACTCCTTTCCTTGTAACGAACAAGGAGACTCGTTCCTATCATCTTTCTTGCTCCGAAAAGTTATAATAGGAACGTAAGAATTATCCTAATGTAATCAAACTCATAGCAAACTTAAATGTTAAGTAGATTACATAACTTGTATTTTCTTATAGTTTTCATCACCCTTATTCGGTGGTGAATACTTTGAAACATATAAGCCATTTGGATAACTAGAGAATATGTTCTTAAAGCTATCAAATGATAACATCTTAATGTAAGATGCTTTATGAGTTTTTGATTAGAAAATACCAATGTTACCGCAATAGTGGTAAAGGCAAACTAGGATAATGTATCTAGTTGTTTGTCTTAATTAAAATTAAGGAGGAAATTGCATGCCCAATTTTCAAGTTAATAAATTGCATTGATGGATATTCCCTCATCTACATAGTAGAATTTTTGAAATCCAAGTACATTACTACTAATTAGGTTTTAAACGGAGTAGGAAAATAAATAAATCACTATTTGTTTTCACTGGTTATGTAACACTTACAATGTTGTCAAATCCAGTGGGAGCATCGTGGTTTATTTTTGAACAAGACATTCATGTGATGCTGTCAAATTCAGTGGGAGCTACAAGGTTCTTTATCTTGGTAGTAACCTAGATTATTTCTTGTTTATCTTGAGATAATATATAATTTTCCGACTATAGATACTTATGTTTTTAAGGATAGTAAAGTGTTATTTCTTGTTAAACAAAGTGGTTCTATATCTACTTGTAACGCTAATATCTGTGACACTATCATATTATCCATATAAACAAACGAATGTCGTGTTGTTTGACCACGTGTATGATGTTGTGCCATGCACAAGTGGGAGAAATCTTTATTGTGTGCAAGGTACAACACATGATAGAAACTATATGATTAAAGGTTCTCTTGACCGTAAGGTAAGAAACATTATGTCGAGATATGAATTAAAGACTACTTCGAGTAAAAGGTTTATGTGCTCTTGGAATGTCCCAAATAATGAAGTAATCTTGATTAACTTGAAATTACTACTGAAGTCAAGAGTTGGCGTTCATAATTACTTTAGTTAAATATGTTTATGTTTATTGTAAATTAATAAACATGAAGTCCTATAAATGTTGAAAGACTTATAACATAAAGTAAGTTATATCTTCTGATTATGACATGAACAAAAGTCCTTGAATTGTTCAAAGGCAAAATAATGTATAAGTTAACATGTTATATCTTTTGTAAAGATATGAACGTAGAGTTCTTGAACTAGTTAAAGCTGTATAAATTATTGCATGCAAATAGGTTATTAAATACTAAATTTTCAATTTGGTTCGACACAATTGATTAGTATGTAACCTAAAGAATATTAAGTTATTTAAAAAGATTGTGGTAAAGTCTCACAATCAAATTACTCATAGAATACCACATATTTATCGTATGTCTAGAGTGATGAATCAAATGCGCTATGCTATAATATCGCCCAAAGAGCTTCGGCCTTAGCTTTTGCAAAGCTTCTATTCTTTGGAATTATTTTATTTTGATAACTTAAATATTTTACCTCCAAATCTATCAAGGTTTGAAATTGAGTATGTCTTGTATATACTCAATAAAACTCCAACCTAGAAGGTTTATGAGACACCATCATGATTATGGAATGTGATGACTCACATTACGTCTTAAAATTAAAGTTCTGAATTTGTTAAAAGTCGTATGAAGAATGACATTAACAAGCTAAACTCAAAAACTGTCAATGTATCTTGTAATGTCCCTTTACATGCTAAGTGATTATAGAAGAGTCTAAAATTACAAAAAGCAAGTGGGAGTGGTTTTAGATCTTAAAGAGATAAAAATACAAAATACATAACCTTCTAAACATATTAGTGAATATCATATCGAGGCTTTAAATGTTAAACCTTATAATGATATAATTTTCGTTCATAGATCCGCAAGGATACCTCAAATACTTTATTGATAAATGTTATATCAATATTGAGGAATATGAGTCACAGGATCATGGTGAACCTGTTAAAGATGCATTATTGAATTTCAAATTTGGTATCATGGTAAAACCATTAATATGCATTGTTGAATTTTGAATTTGATTAATGACTCAAAATATGAATGTTAAGATGCTGTCCATAAAGATAATCATTTTTGAAACTTGATTGATCTTTAACTTAACGGTTAGACTATGAAGTTAAAATGAGTTTCTTAAAAGAGAAGAAAAACTCAAGTGGTTTGGTTCTTGATTTCAAACTCATAAGGACAATGTTGTACACATATTTAATGCATGCATTATAATAGGATTTTAATCATACTCAAGCAATTGATTGTGATTAAATATTTTTTCTATGCGCATTAATTAATATAAAGATGGTTATTTGTCATACAAATGTTCATATTAATGAAATATGACAATGAATTTAAAACTCTTTCTTGGATGATTACTATTGCGAGGATGAAGAGTAATCAAAGGAGTTTATGAATTCATATAATCTTTATGAAGTGTACAAGAGGCAAGAATCCAAGTATGGATTATTGCAAGTATCTAGGAGAATAATCTTATGTTTATTGTTAAATAAAGACAACTCCTGACTATTCCTAAAAGCTAGTGCGAGTATTATGTTCAGGTTTCTTTCACCTGAAAGATTTAGGAAATAAAATATATAACCTTGAAATATATGTTTATTGCTATGAACATATGCGGTATATAAATCTAACACAATTTGACATACCATTTAGAAAGTCTAAATAGATAGACATCTTTTGATAAGATAGAACATGAATGAAATCTTAAGTTAGACTAAAGGATTTATTATGTATATTATATTGTGTATAGGAATAGTTGTATCATGCATGAATGCAAGATGATTTAACAACATTGGTATTTAATCAAAAGTTATTAGATAATCATTAAATTGAATATTTTAATAGAATATGTTTGGATTTGGAATTCTTCTTAGATTATGGATTTGTCCATAGTAATGGAAATCTAAGGATATATATTGCAACAATTTATTGTGCAATTAGAATAAACCAATAAGCTTAGAGTTCATGAGGTGCCAAACATTATTAAGAGAATATTCATTGTTTACGGATTTTAAAAGCATGGGGTTGTTTGTTACACGGATGCTAAATTGAATTGAGATGATACTCAATACTAGTCATGGTATGATTTCATTTTGATGATGACCATGTGGACTAGTTGTGCTCAACTAAGACCATAGTTGCATAATACATTAAAGAATAAGAATACTTTATACTTTTTGAAAGCTGCGAAAGATGATTGTTGTCAATAGTTGATGTCACACACCTTATGAGATATAGTGTGTTAATATTAAGATATTTGTATGAACAAATAATCATCATAGATATTCAAGAAATTCATTAATTGAATTCTTGAAATAAGTATTCTCAAAATTCCGAAAGATCAAAGCTAGTTGAAATTAATGAAATCTATGCCTTGTCAACAAATACGATAGTCGTATCTTGAGGCATGATTCGTCAACTAGAATGATCATGCATTTGATCTATTTAGTATTTGGATAAGGGATGTTAAGTGATGTGTTGTCGTTGTATGGTATATTTAAGATGATTCAAGTTTTAAATTTATATTTTGCCGACTAAACAAAAACAACACTTTAACGGGCAGTGTACTCGATCGGTAGTAGTTTTGTGGTAAGTAGGGTGTCGAACACTTGAAGCGAGGTTAAATCTATCAATTTAATTAATATATTGGTTATCTAATCTATGTTAATTCTATTCTATCCTAATCCTATGTTAAACCTATGTCAGTCTAAATCCTAATTCTAACGGGAAAAGGGGGTTTTCAGCCTGAGAGACTGGCACGGTTTGGTTGGTGACTACAATCAATTCAAGGCACTGTTACCCACGCAAGCTAATTAACAAAAGATGAAAGAGCGGTCGAACCTTATATAAGAAAACTGTATTAACCATTATTAATCTGATTAGAACATTGGTTTGTTTATTTAGTGCAATGATTTCTTCTCTCGAGGTGGCATATCATTCTTAAGACTTAGGCGTTACATCATCCTAAGACCTAGACATAATAATTCTGTCACAATTAAAGCATCCGCATAAAGCATCCTTATTTGCTGATTATAATCTATCTTAGGGATTAAAGCAATGGTGATCTTGTTAAACCCTAGCTCATAGAGACTTTACCCACTTACCGCTTAATGGCAGTTTATACACTAGTAGTCCACTTGTCCAACTATCCAATGGAATCAGAACGTTACTTGTTGAATTATCTAGGTCACCTGCTAGTCAACACGATCAATAAACCATTGGCAATATCCAATTAACTAGTTAAGCCCGAAGCGTATCCTAGACACAGACTTAGAAGGACAATATTTGTGTAACTATGATTCTAGATGTATAAATCACTATATGGAGAGCTATCCCGGACTCTAGATCTACTTGGTCCGCTTCACTAGATCCAGTTGAATGATAGGTCGCATACAAAAGCGCGTAAACAAGTATAAATTGATAAACATAAACAAGCACTCAACGATAAATTAAGAAATCGAGATAAACAAATACCAAACATTCAGATCTTCATAATAATGGCTAATACCCGAAGGTATTAGCCTTTAAACGTCATAATAAATACAAGAGTAATTATTTAGCCAAGGTAAACTAACCGAGTTAACGAATGATACCAAAAACTGAACGATTACTAAAGTATATGGAATTACACGTTGTCTTCTATGGAATTGAATACGTTGCTCGACCTCTTCTGCTCTTTTTCTCCTCTGAAAATCAACTTTTGTGGTTTAGGTATCGAGAATATGATTTAGCACACTTAAAACTCGTTTTTGAGTTTTGTATTTATAGGGTCTAGAAGTCGGTTGGATACGGCGTATCCAAGAGTTGGATACGGCGTATTAGGGATTTCTTGGAGTAGGGACCACGCTTGATATCTTCCAGAATATTATATTAATTCCATATCTTGAATACGGCGTATTGAGTCCTCTGGATACGGCGTATTGATCTTTATTCCTGAGTGGTCTTTGGTGAGTGCAGGCACGGATACGTCGTATCTTTCTTGATGGATACGATGTATTGGTATTCAAAATAGTAATCTTTAAAATATCTTCATTTAAGCTTCGGAATGCGCGCCTTTTGCTAACTTTCACCAATTACTCCATAATTACTGCAATTCTCAAATATAAACGATTAAGTAACAACTTTTTGCAATAACTATACAAAATGGGTTAATAACATAGGATAAATGATGCTATAAAATAGACGTTATTTAATGTCATTATTAAGACAATTTTATTAATGATAAAGATATGTGGTATGATGTTATATTTAATATAAATTTTGTTCTATATTTGCATGTTTAATCCGTGAATCATATTTATTATTCTAAATTAGTCCGTTGTCGATTAACAATATGGGAATATTGTTAAATTTAGACAAATCTGAGTGATTGGTGATATCTTGGATATTAAAAGATATGTTCGCAAAACTCACATGATATTCATAAAATGAATATTGGACTTCCCCAACTAACAAGATCATTACTTTATGGATCGGCGTCATTAAGTAAATCTTTTAAGTGATTTTAATTTACTAAATTCTTAGACTTGAGATGCAAGTAGGACTTGTATGTGTGGATAATCCTTCTTGATGTAGTTTAAGTTATCCTGAATAAGGTAGCTAAAAATGACTATTTTCAGAAGTGATTGTGAAGCATATGACTTGGCACTTGTAGTCAATAAAGAATTTGTTCCTTCAATAGTTAAAGTATGATGCCACAGGGCCCCTCGTAGGGTTAATCAGATGTATGTGTGGTCGCACCCAAAAACTCATATAGATATGTCTCAATGATTTTTGATAATCTTGATTAATCATATATACGAAAAACAGAATCATTAAATAATGGAATGACTTAGATCCATATCCATTTTTAACACGACATCGGTAATAAAGGGATTGTAAATACTTAAATCATTTAACTGTGACTTTATGAAAGTACACTTAGATATTTCTAGGAACATTGGCGTGTTGCTAGACGCTTATCAATGTTGTTATATTTATTTGTGACATGTCCAAGTGGGACTTGTTAGGATATGTCCATATCATAAATAAACATACGGCCAGAAATATGTGAGCCTACGAGGGCACACACGTATATACAGAGGATACGTTTATTAATGTAATTAATATATTTATTGTATATTAATTATATTAATATATTTCATGAAATAATTAATCGGTCTTTAATTATAACGTTAGACGGTATAATTAATTAATATATATTAATAAGTGAGGGACTTGTCAGTACGAAAACCAAACCCGTGGGGTGTTGGTTGAGACCGTTTGAACAAGAAAAGGAGGGGTACGAGTGTCGTTTCTAGCAAACAAGAGGAGGTGTTTAAGTATGACTTGGAGAAGAAGTATTGGGACTATATAACCCTTTGACTCATTCATTCGGTGGAGTGAGAATACATTCCATACGACATAAACAATATCTTAATCTCTAAATATTGTTTACTTTCCTCCTGTGCTCGTAGATCAGTAATGAATGCATGTTGAGTCACATGCTATCTATACATTCTATGCATACCATGTATACCCTACGCATGGTTTTGAATCTGTTTTCCTTTTTTCCTTTATTCAACCGATCGAATGTAATGCCCTTTACTATTCGATCATGTTTCAAGATCCAAAACAAGAACATAGTATTGGGTTGTTTTATTCGTGAAGAAAGGACTAGCATCCTAACGTATCTCAGTGACGTGTAGTGTATGCACACCATAGAGGTTATCCACTTTGGTAACTTAATTAGTTTGTGTGGTATTCTATTTATACATACGCATATATTCAAGACGGTGTATTCGTTAATTGCTAAAAGGTACACACCTTCTTGAACCCTTGTTAATTACATATTCTATACGTGTTTATCTTTTTCGTTGCGTACTTGTGATGTATTTAATGGTTAAATAGATGTAAAAACCCAACACTAACCCCAAACCGTATATTTCTAATCTCAGCCCCAGAGTTTGTATAATGATTATCGATATTCTTCCATCAAGAAGAATCGGCCACATGTCTCATTTTTCTGTCGATTTTGTGCTCTTTGGCATGTCAACTCAACAATTTAGCATTCTTAGGGTTTGAAAATAATTGCTTAAGTCTTAGTATGATGGGAAAATACCTCATGGTTAAAAGTTTGGTAAAATTTATACAATCGGTATACAATGGTTATCTGATTCGACAATTAATTGTTGTAATTTCTCCATATCAAGTTTAGTATTATGCTACGCATTTTTGGGGATAAAGGGTTTTCCCGGTAAATTTTATTACACCAAAAAATAGTTAAGTATAAAGGATGAGGGTGAGTCCCACCTCTCTGCTTGATACATAGGCAAAACCACTTCCTAAAAGGAAGGAACACAAAGAGAATAGACTACAAAAGAAACAAAAAACTATTTCTTCTTACGACCTCGAACTTTAATATCCAAATTATCACAAATATCTTGAATCTTAGCAGGGATATCTTGGCCATCATACATATCATCGTCGTATGGCTCATAATCATTATCCTCATCCCTATAATATTCCTTCCATTGATCCAATAGACTATTAGTACCATAGCCAACATCCTTTGGAACCAGAGACTTAGCCTTATCATTATTAACCGATGCAACTTTATCATCACTATCATCATCACCTAAAGAATCAACCCTAGTCAACGGAATACCGTCATCATCCACAAGGGTAGTCGTCCCTTCAATAATAAGTCTTTCGATTTTATCAATTTTTTCAACAAGAGGGGTAGTACTAGTACTACTAGACTCCGCATTTCAGAACGAGGATCCACTAGAATTGACCTTTTTATTAGTCAGATTTGAAGTCCCACAATTTATACCAGATCAACATCATTTTCAACCGAATTAAGCACATCAAATGAGTTTGACTTACTAACCTCTTTAGTAGGTTTTGCATCTTTCTTATTATTACCACTAGTGCTGACATTGTTCTTTTTAGAAACCTGTCTATACACTTGCTTAGTTGGTTAAAATCTCACTTTAGGACCAACCAGGACACCTCTATGAGTTTGGCTAGGCTTTTTCATGTTCTTTACCACATCCGAGACTTTATTCTTAGGACACTCATCCTGAACATGATCAAAAACCTTACAACACATACATCTATGAGGTTTCCATTCATACTCAACATAAACATTTGCCGAACCTTACGTATTCGTCGCCACATTAGATGAGGTAGTCGTCCCCTCATCTACCCCGTTGTTTACCTTAGCTGAAACATCAATAGAACCTCCACTTTTCTCCTTAACACCTCTCCCTCCCCCACTCCCTTTCGAACTCAAGAAGCATCTTTCCATACTCACAAATAATGAAACATTCATATTATGATACGTATCATGTAACTGTCATTGATATTCCGATTACTACTACCGCAATTATCATCGTTATTATTGACATTACTTTCTAAAACAACATCGTTAAAATCACGTGGTGCTTAACCATGATGTTTCCACCACGTGTAGTTTTCGATAAAACCTTGTTTTA
This sequence comes from Tanacetum coccineum, assembly GCA_026074375.1. Lineage (NCBI taxonomy): Eukaryota > Viridiplantae > Streptophyta > Magnoliopsida > Asterales > Asteraceae > Tanacetum > Tanacetum coccineum. The sequence continues at coordinate 1,720 of BQNB010094256.1, read as the reverse complement.
ATAAATGGTATCTAATCGTCTCAATATCACCATGATAAATAAAATGTGCACATTCTTTACACGGACACGAAATCTAGGCTTCTCCTGTCTTTGCTTGATGATCCTTAGCAATTTTAATAAACTCAAAAAACCCTTTGATGTATTCAGGGGTAGCATGTTCTATAATATACATCCACATCCTATGATCCATCTAAAATATACAAATTTATATTTTTATTAAGATGCATGCCTGATATGATAACATATGAAAATAGTTGCAAGCCGTCAATCTTAACCCACTTTTTAAATATTTAGTCTCATACGTAAATGTGTATTATGAGTCGAGTATTACTAAATAAAAAGCGGCAACATTTCCCCGTAACTCCTCAAGTATGCGCATAAAACGCAAACTCATAAGAGTAAGGAAAAATGATGTAGAATTTTCCCAAATAATACTCGATCTCATAATACGTAATCACATTCTAAATGAGAAAAAATATTTAAAAAGCAGTCCCAAATGGGGATAATTCGAAACTAACCTCTATTAAGTTAATTTCGAACGGGTATTTAACTAAAGAGATACAATTATAACTTAATATATAATAAATGCTTGAATGTTTCCATTAATATGTTATTGATATACGGTTAGCTTAAAAGTTTAATTAAGTACCTTACTTCAACGGGTCAATATTAGATAGGTCTCAATCTCACACATAAAAAATTCATCAAAAGAACCTATATATAAACAAACCATTGAAATCAACAACAAAGCTTCGAATAAACACAAAATTAATCATAGATAAATTTCGAGTTAGAAAATATAATAGACAAAATAGTAAGCACACTTAAAATACTATGTACCTTTTAGATGCAAACAATATACATACTTGAATTTGAGTTTTTTTGAAGAATTTATTGTGAATTTTTTGAAGCATTTATTGTGTTTTAAGGTGGTTATGATGTATTTTGAGAAAAAAATCGGCACATGTTGTGTGCTTTTGAAGAGTTGTTAGGTTTGATCATAAATAGATCGGTTATTATGATAAAAACCGATCTATTTAAAACACAATGGGAGTTTATGAAGTGTAGATAGATTGGTTTCTTCATAATTACCGATCTTTTTATATTTAAAATTAGTTAGATCAGTGTTTAGACTAATAACAGATCTTTTTATTATATTTCGCCTTCCTTTCCATCTAATAGATCGGCTTTTAGCAAAACCACACTATATGAAGCGATCTATTCAAGCCTTTGTGTAGTAGTAATTTGATGCATCTACAAAATTTGATGATGGACTTATATTAGGAGTTCTAACGGTTTTGGAGTGAAAAGACTAAGAAGGGGCTCATATTCAGCGATGTTAAACCTTTTTTGTTTTCTTGGATTTCATTCAGAGCTAAAGATATCATCTCTTAGTTGGATAGAATAGTAGAGTAATCATTGTTAACTAAATATGATTAGTTGTTCAATTTTGTTAAGAGTTATACTGTGGTAATGAGTGATATACGAATATGTAGTTTTGTTGGGTATTTGCTTTATAGCATGTCTTGAATAAGGTTGTTTTTACGACATGATTTTTAGGCATACAACTTTTGACGCCAAAACTGATATAGTTATATGTTACGGTAAATTAGTCGAGCTTGATTTATTGCTAGTTTTGGTTTTTTGATTTTTGGTTTATTTCCGGATTGGTTATTTAGTTTATCACGCTTTGATATTTTAAAGGTCGAATTTCTAATGC
>BQNB010094254.1:0-26164 GCA_026074375.1 Tanacetum coccineum | reverse complement strand
TAATTAAGTTTTATAAAAACAACTACTTTGTTAAAAACTCAATATTTTATCATAGCACTAGGTGTCGTAACATGCCAAATGTACTTTTTTGATGTTACGTCATGTCACATCCGATTTAACATTAACATAACTCACGTCACAAAAATCACCATTTTATGAAATGTCATAACACCTTCTTTTGAGATTCACTATTTTATTTTATTTTTTATTTTTCTAAACCGTCTAAATTTTCATTCATTAAATATAAAAGTTGCAAATCACAACAATCTTTGAAGCTGAAACTAACAATGTAACACTTTTTAAAGTTAAGAAAACACACACATTGTAAACATAACAAAAATACACTTTACACAAAACCATAAAATTTTAATCAAAACAAAAAACACCACAAACACATGTTAAACACCACAAACACTCGTTATGGCGTATGCCATGAGTGTTGTGTGCAATATAATACAATAGATGGCGGTGCGGTAGTGTCACTATAACATTGTCCACGTCAGCATAATACACCCCCTCACGCCACCATACCTAGTGCTCTCTGTCGGTAACCCGTTAATCACTTCACTTCATACCATGGTACACGAATTAAAGAAGAAAACAGAAGGAAGATATGAAGAATTTTAGAGAGAAGTTAGAGAGAGAAACAAGAGAGAGAAATGAAAGAGAATGGTTGATTTACTTGCAAGTGAAAATTACAAATGAGACCAACACCCTCTCCATCCTTGGAGAGGGGTATTTATACTTAATCCAAGAGGCTTTCATGCCTATGGTATTTCTACGGGCCTGGCTCAAGATTACTTGGGCTTACGCCCGATACACGTGACCGATTAGCTTACATAAACGAGCCCGTTTACCCGTTATAGCCTATTACAACATTACATAATTAAATGACCAAGACCTAATATTCTTAATGAACAAACTTCCTTGTTTGACTCAATATTCGAGGCTAACAATCTTCCCCGAAGTGAGTTCATTGTGACACTCCTTCGTGAGATCAATGAGATTGCTTTTGTCGTTAAGCTCTTGTGATCTTTGTCTCTATCTACGTTGTAGGCTTGTTCCTTCATGCTATGTGATCTTTGATCTTGAGCCTTTTCCATTGTCTTTCAACTTTGTCTTTTGTTCTGAGATCTCTAAATCTTTTCCTTGTATGTCTTGATCGTCTTTACCACCTTGCGATCTTATGTCTTGACCAACATGCTCATACTTTGCATCATCTTGAAAGCTTGCTAATAATCTCCCTTGATAGACTTGATATATTTAAAGAGGATCTTGTATATCAGAGTTTGCGGAAGTCTTTGTCTTTGAATCTTGAGCTTTCTTGATTCTTGATGCTTATAGTATGTCTTTGTTGTTTGTGCATGAGCATGTGGTAATGAATCCGACTTCAGCTAGAATGGGATACCACCACCACCGTATAACCTGAAAGTTTACGTTAGTGATAATCAACAGATATGAACGAAAATGTCTTTGTCACTTTGTCGAATAAGGTTGCAATAACCCTAGTTCCCCGTTAATCAGTATAAATACTGCCTGTGATCAGATAGAATTCAAATGAATCTTCTTGATAGGGTTTCGCAACTGCACTAGCCGTTCTCGTTACTGGAGCGTCTCAAAGCAGACAACACGGTAAGAGTGAATCAAATAGTTACTATCTTTCTGATTAAGCCGTCAATTCATTTACTGGAACAAGTTTGATTTATATAAAATCGTACCATCATTTCTTTCTAGTTGACACAAGTTTGATTCATATAGAATCGCACAAGTCACCTACCAAGAGCTTGTTTGATGTTGGCTCAAGCAGGATTTCCATGTTCATTGTGAATACTTAAGTATCACTCGGATGTTCTGGCAATACCACAAGGATAATGCTTAGAACCTCTTTTTAACAACTTTTGAACTTGATGATTCAACATATAGTCATGATTGTGTCCTAATGAGATTTATTTGTTGATCTCTTGGCTCTAGATGTAACACCCCCAAATAGGGTCGCAGCGGAATAATGTGTCCTGGAGCGTTACTTCATAGATCAACAGCACAAGATATGAGAACGACCTAAAAAAAAGTCGTTTGAAAATGATACATTGGATTTAATAAATGTTGTTACAAAAGCTCAACGGCTTAACTTGTTCACCCTTGAAAATGTAAAGTTTTTAGATCATAACAAATATCCCCAAAATGTAATGCCTCTAAATCTTTATGCAATGACTCCAAAATGATTGACCACCAATGTATCTCTTTGCTCTTGTACCTCATAGACCTGAGAAAACATGCTTTAAAACGTCAACATAAAGTTGGTGAATTCATAGGTTTATGTAAATGTAATGTAGGACCGCAAGATTTCCCCGTGATTATGCAACCTGTGCACCCATCACAAAATGTAACTTACGTTTCCCTAAGCTCATGACACTGAAGCTCGACATGTATGAATGCAATATAAATATTGCCACATTGCCCGTGATGATGTTCAACCCTAAACATCCCAAATCCGACATGGTATACTTCCGTTGGTTCACTCCGTGACACGTGAGAGCTACTCACCCGGTGATGGTCAAACCCAAAATAGAATCTATTATAACAGTTCGCTCACACACAAAGTAATTGACATTTCATGATAAGGGCGTCAAGGGTTATCGCTACTTAGGCAAACACGTAATCATGTAAAAATGTACACTTGCGTCCAATCATAAAACAATGCATGTTTCTCACCCTAAAAGTTGTAAATCATTGATATAGTAAAACATGGGGCTATGAACTCACCTTAGTAAGTAGTCCTCTGTGAAAGGTAATATTCCTAAGTATGGCAAATGAATCACACCGTCAAATACCTAAGTAAATACGGCCAGTCTTAGTCTACAAGTATAGGCCAACGACTTCGTGTATAAACTACAATAATTTGCTAGTTTATATATATATTGTTATCACTTGTGTGGTGGTGTACACATTTATTATATTCGTTTTCCTCGTTTGCTCTTGGGAAGATGTACGACTATATACTTTTAAGTATACACGGTGTTTAAGTATTAATAATAAATACACCTATTTATTATTCGCGTGACTTTAGTTATATAAGTATCCGTATTATACCACGACTAGTCCTATACCATGAGTGCTCATTTAAATCACTTAATTACATAAGATACCCTTAGGTTTTCATTAGTGGCAAAAACAGTCCCTTAAAAACAAAAACAGATTTGCCAGTTTATACCCTCAAGTTTCTATTTTTACACTTTTATTCCCCAAACTTGCAAAAGTTTCCATTTTAGGTCGATTAAGATTTAAGAAGTAACAAAAGCCTTCATTAGCCTTGCATAAGCTATATAAACTGTTTAGATTAATAATAAGCTCGGATGAGCTTATTCGAGTCTGTTGGGCCCATGGCCCATTAACTCTAGCCCGAAAGTTTACATTTGGCCCATTAAGGGTTTCCAACTATTATAGTTTATAATTTTTGCCTCAAAGAAGTGTTGCAAATAACCCACGGTAATGGGCTTTTAGGCCCATTAAGGATCCAGTAAGGGTTTTGAGGGTATAGGCTTATCCAACATAGGCCTATAAGCATTTAGGGTATTCAATAAGCCCATAGGTTCTGCCTTAGCTTATAAATAAGCTGTTGGCCCGCATAAGCACTCGTCATTGGGCTGTTGAGCCCGATAGTGGCTCGTTAAATCCACTAGTGTTGCGTTAGGGTTTCTTTTGTAACTTGTTTAGCATGTTAAGCATCCTTGTCCTATGTTTAAGCAACTTGATGGAGCTACACTCGTCCCATACGAGTCTTACAATGATACTTAGCAAACTGATTAACAATATGCTAGCAGTACTAACTCTGCTAGCAGTACTAACTTCTGCTAGCAGTACTAACTCTGCTAGCAGTACTAACTTCTGCTAGCAGTACTAACTTCTTAAGCCTGGCAGTATTAACTTCTAACTTAGCTCGTATCATACAACCCATCAGTGAGTTAACAAATTCGTTAGAGTTTGTTTGAGCTCGAAAAAAAAGTGTTTTTGTAAAAAGTGCTTATTTTTAAGACTTTTAAAAAGTTGTAAAAAAATGGCAAAAACAAAAACGCTTGGGATTAGGGGAAGCCCCAGGTGAGCAAGGCTCGAACCCGAGACCTCTACCCTTCTCACCAAACATTTTTACACACACTCCCTCTACCACTTGCCCTTGGGTCTTTTTCGGTTTAAACTTGCACAATTAATCTTTTATACACATTTAGGCCTGTTTAGCTTATAAGCCTTTTTAGCTTTTTCATAGCTTATTTAGATAAGCTGTTTCACTCAGCTAATTTTTATTAGATTCTTCATTGTTCAAGCTACTTTTGCTAATTTTTTCAGTTTTTTATTAAATAGTTTAGCATTTTTAAAAATTTAATTTCATTAAAATCGTTTTAATTCATAAAAAATTATAAAAAAGTCAAAAAAATATAATTCTTTTTTAGAAAATTTTCTTTTAACATTTAGGACTTAGGAAAATTAGATTTGCTTTCGTAGGGTTAAAATTGCAAAATTTGATTTTTCAAAGAGCGGGATTGAATCCCGTTCACGTTTTTAGTGTTTTTAAGCCCTAATCACTTTTGTTTTTGGTCTAGTTTTCTTAGTTCTTATCTTTTAGTTAATTAGGACTTATAAAATTTAAAAAGATCGTTTTAGGACTTAATTTTGATAATTTAGGGTTTTTAGGTCACGTTTTAGGATTCCCGGTTTGCGTTTTTAGTTAAAATAGTTTTGCCTTAATTGTTTTTAAGTAATTGCCTTAATTTTCCCATAGTTTTAGAAATCCAATCTAATCTTGTTCCATTCAAGCATCGATTATCAAAACGACTCCCGACTTTCAATTGCATTCCTCGTTGGGGATAACGACCCGGGAATCATACTTCCCGGTTTACTACAATCGAGATTTTTGATTCTTATCCTTATATTTATATATTTATAAGTATTTTATATTTATTTATATATATTTTTAAAAAGGGTTAATTAGGAAATCAATCAGGTTGGCTTATGAAAAGAGAGAAAATGAAGTTTTTACTTGCAATGGGAGAGAGTGTATGTTTAATTATCCTATGCCTTTCTATATGTAGTAACTAGTCATGTTTAAAACAACCTTAACTAAACCATGGGATGAGAAGTGGTATAAGGATAAGTTGTGTAAGACTTGAAAGAGCTCTCCTCCTTTCAAGACACAAGAAATGGCCAAGATTGGTGCCAAGGTACTTAATGTGCCAATTTCTAGATACATGGGATTAATATGTACTTGGTGGGGTTAAGAGAGGGTACTTGTGATTTTTTGTTATATATTAAGTGTGTATGCATATATATCAGGCCCTAATGGCTTATGTGATGATAAAATGATTTAATTTTGTGTATTGGGTATAAATGTGGGTATTTGTTTGAGTATAGATAGGTATAGGTGCTTTCGGGTATGCCCGAATGTAATTTATTACGAAACGTAAGCGTTTTACGTAACCAAAAAAATAAATTATGAAAAGTAATAAATCATACTCTTAATAATCATATAACACTTGCTTGATGTAAACTTTAACTTGTTTGGTGTCCGTTTACGTTGAATGATGATTTTTAGTTTACGCGACTTAACTATAAGATAATAATTAAAAGCGAACGCGTAAAACCCTAAAAATAAATAATGAAAATAATTGAGTCGGGAAATGACCTGAAAATGAGAAATGTTACATTATTAAATTTAAATTCAAATTTCATTAATTAAAAAAAACATTACAAACTACATTAAATAAAAAAAAATACATAAAAAAAATACATAAACTTAAATAAAAAAGTACGTGAAATAAAATACGAAAACAATTTAAAAATTAAAATATTTAGCCCGGGTCCAACGCCTCGATCTTCTCCGCGTCCGCTGAATTCATCCCGGTAGTGTCTTCTTTGTTTCTTTTTTGAATTTCGCAAACCGCTAGCTCGTACTCCATTTGTTCTTTTTTCGTTTCACGGTCCAAAAATATTTGTTGTTGCGTAAATTCGGTAAATTGCTCTTTTATGAACCGGAAGTGGCGGATGAGCTTGTAGAACGTTGAGCTTTTGACTTTCATGAAGCCCCGGATGGACGGCTCTTCTTTGGTTACCCATCCTCGGGTTCTTCTTGCTTGCGTAGACTCGGTATTTTTTCATTTGCATTTATCTTTTAAAAAAGCCAAACACTTTTATGAGTAAATTCTCTCCCGGTTTGATCTTTAAATAAAATTAGTACCCTGGTAAACAATTTTTCTTCATTCTCGCCGCTAAGAGCCTTGGTTTGGTCGTAAATCAAGTTAAACTTGTTTACATCTCGTTTCATCGGAGTCCACTTACCCGCCAACATATTTTTGTTTCGCACCTTACAACCAATTTTCTTAGCTGGCTCGTTAAATATTTCAAGAATTTTGTACCAAAACGTATCATTCGATTAGTCATTCCTGGTTTTCGGATCTTCGGATATTTCTATGAAACATTCCGCCAAAAGTTCTTCCCCGCCGGTCCAAAACGAACGATCGATTTTTTATCCCGGAATTGTTTCTTGGCGTGGGATTTTTTTGGTCTTGTTTATATGACGGGCCGCCCTCGTCGGGTTCATTCGATTGTTGAGGTTCTTGATAGGAATATTGGGGATATTGGGATTGTTGGGAGTGTTGGGATTGTTGGGTTTGTTTGATTTGTAGTGATTGTTGGAATTGTTCAGAAGTTTGTGTTTGTGATAACCATAAATTGAATTGCTCGGGAGTACAATTGACGAATGGGTTTTGGATTAGGATTTGAAAGTTGGAAAATGGGTCTGGAGTTTGTAAGTTGGCGAGTGATGGAATTGGATTGGTATTTGAGGTGATGGAGTTTGCGGATGAGGGAGTGTTTGGATTAGACGAAGATAAAGAATTGGGTAATTGTGTATTTCATTAGTACCCGGGTAAACGACTATTTTTTAAAAACTACCGTTTTATAACGGTTACTTTTTTTTGAATTTTTTTTGTTTATATATAAATCTCTAAAAATATATATATATATATATATATATATATATATATATATATATATATATATAACGCGAAAACGCGAGACACGGTACAGTGTCTCGCGCCGTCGTCTCGCGTTTTCCGGGACCATCTCGCCTGGCTACTTCGGCTCGAAGCACGAAAACGCCACAAGGGGTGTGGCTGTCGCGTTTTCGAGTCGCGTTTTAGGGAAAAATGCAAAAATCTCCCCCCTGCCCCATACCATGTGCTCTTAGTGATGGTAGTATATAACTATCTCTTGGTATTTGTAGTTTAATATTAAATGATATCCCTTTAAACCTTTTATGATGTTGAACTTGTAATTTTAATGTTAAATTTGTATGTGGAGTCATGGATATTTATAGTTAATGGATTTTATTATAATATTTTTGGATAAAATTTGTATTTTCGTTGCTGATATTCGTTAGGAAACCGTTAAGGATTACTGATGTATATTCGTTGGTAAAATTTTCCATAAATCCCTTTATATAATATATTAGAAAACCGTTGGTAATATTAGCTGCTAATTCGGTCAATAATTTTCGTCAGCAGAACGTTTATATTAATGACGGATTAAAAACAAAAAATTCCATCAACGATCCCTCGGTAAAATCAGTTGGTAAAATTACCGATGAAGATATTACCAACGAAAATATTTAGTTGGTGATCCATCAGTAATGGTCATTTGTGACAAATTAATGACGGGTTTGCCCGTTAGCGTTGCCTTATTTTCTAATAGTGTAATACAACGGTCTCTAACACAAAGACAATGTGTTAATTTACTATAATAAAGATTGTTTGGAGCGAAAAACCATTCTCGATGTGACTAATAGAGACTGGTTGTAAAATCGGTTTCTATATGTTTTGGTCATAGAGATACCACTTCGCAGAGAATGGTTTAAAAATCACTCTTCATGAGCCATTCTATTTGGTCTCTATGGCACTTTTTGTAGTACTTAGTAACCCCATTATATAAACTTACATTTACCAGGATCGCTGGCCCGTTTTCGCTGCCTCAACCCGATGCTCGACCCAGCCCAACCCGCCTTATACCCCTAACTGCCTTTTTTGTGTGGTAGACCCGGTTTTTTGTGTTATACCTGACCCATCCCCCTTATTATAATATTAGTCTCGTTTTCATACACGTGGTAGGTACATGTCATGCCTATTGTTTACGGCGCATACACATTAACAAAAAAACACACACCAAACACATACAACACACCTCCGATCCTCTCTCTCTCTCTCTTTATGGGGTTGTCACGGTTGTTGGGGTTTAGTTCTTGAATGATATGATTGCATACGATAGGGTTTTGTTCTTGAATGATATGATTACATACGTTGATTTTGTTATGGGGTTGTTACGATTGTTGTTACTTATGGGGTTAGTAAGTTTTTAATTTCGATTTAAGTTTGTGTTGACCAATTCTATTAATTAGGGTTACTAGGATTAGGGTTTTTTATTTCTTTCATTTGTGACTGTTGGAGTTTCTATGTGTGATAGAGATTAGATTCAGTTAATGGTTGATGAAAGTGTTGCTGTTTAGGTTTGATAAATTTTGGGAAAACTTGGTTTACGTGTTTATATGCTTACGAAAATGTGTATTGCCATATTCGAGTGCCTTTTGTATAAATAGATTAATATTGTTGTTGTTAATGATACATTTTTACATGTTGCCGTTAAAAATAAAGGGTCTGAGGTTATCCATATCTTGGCGGGGAAAATTCTTAGATTTGCAGCCATGGCGGGTTATCTGTATCTTGGCGGGGAAAATTCTTAGATTTACAGCCATGGCGGGTTATCCATATCTTGGCGGGACAAATTCTTAGATTTGCAGCCATGGCGGGTTCGCCCTTCTCTTTAGCTGCGGATTCGTAGCTGAGGATTCATACAAGCTATTTTGGTTGGTAGCATTATTGTAATCATATTTACCAGGATCGCTGACCCATTTTCGCTGCCCCAACCCGACGCCTGACCCGACCTAACTCGTCTTATACCCCGAACCGCCCTTTTTTGTGTTAGACCTAGTTTTTTAGTGTTGTACCCGACCCATCCCCCTTATTATACTCTTAGCCTACCTAGTTTTTTTACCTGATCTGTTGTTTATAGTCTCTTTTTCATACACGTGGTGGGTACAGTAGGTAATGTTGGTGATCTTCTACTGTTGTGTTTTGGTAAGCCACGGTTTACAAACACCTGTATTTTGACGGGTCGACCACAGCTACACCGTGGTTGCAACCATAAGCAGTATGTCGTGTCATTCCCACACTGGCGGATCTGAGCCTAAGAAATTGATTTTTAAACTTGAGCGGTATTCTCAGTGTGTGTGATGTTGCTCCTGTTTTTCAGGCTCGGTAGTAAATTATATGTGTTTGGTGTGTTTTTTTGTTAAAGTATGTGTGTTGTAAACAATCGGCATGGACACATACCCACCACATGTATGAAAAAAAGTTGGTGATAATGTACTTAGAAAAGCGTGTCTTACCAAACGGGACACAAAATTGTTGTTGTTGTTTATCGCAATTTCTTTTAATGGAGAATGAAATTAATGATATGTTGTTTTGGTTACAAACTAAGTTCTTGAATGACAATGATGGTGATGTCGGGTTTAAGTCTGTGAAACAGCCCACATTTGGTGTTATTGGGTCTCGGTTTACATTAGTTAAGGCGATAATTGAGTGGGAAAGTGCTAAGACCGCTGTGGAAGAGCTGGTGTTTAAGGCACATTATATGAGCCTCGGTACAGAAGCTGAGTATGTTGGATGAAGCGGTGTTGAAACCAAAGGTAAATAATACTTCTTTTTAATATATTATGTCCACTTTAACATAAGTCTTTTGCTTATCAAGAGTTGTTTGATGCAGGATCAGTTGGACAATTGGACATGTAATTAGGTCAACGGCTGCTTGACGTCTTGATTTTTCACGTCATTTCTGTTGTATGTTATTAATAACATAAGATCTTTCCTTGAATATTATAATTTGCCTCTTCTATGGACACTATGATATAAACAGTAGGCGATGATGATGATCTTCTATTATTGTTTTTTTGTGAGCCACAGTTTACAGACACTTGAATTTGGGGAGGCAACCACAACTACACCGTGGTTTTAGCCACAAACAGTATGTCGTGTGGTTCCCACACTAGCGGATCTTAGCCTAAATTGTTACATTTGCAGCCATGGATTGCATTTACACCGCCATTTGCTTATGCTTATAATACGCTTAGCTTATGCTTTGTTTGCCGACTCGATTTGATGATGTTTTCTTTTTAATAAAGAGTTTTACTATCAATATCGTTTATTGCAGTTAAGATAAATGTACTAACATGAACTATCGTAAATTATTATTTTTAAATTTTTCTTTCCTTGACTATAGTTCTGATGTGTTTTCAAAGCTTTCAAATTTATAATTCTAGTTTTTTATCCTGGATGTTCCAATTAACATACGGGTAAAGAATAACCATCTTATAGATAGGTTTAGGGTAAGAGCAAGTCCGTTCCACGGGGATTGTATTCCTAGAAAGGGTTGATTAACATTACTAAAGGGATATCATAATAGACTGTCACGATCTAATGATAATGATTCAAATCAGATATAAATATTGATGTTTATTTAGGGGATGAGAACAAATATAGATAAACTTGGGTTGATAATGGGTTCAAGAATTAAAGTATAATCGATTAAAGAAATGGTTAGTTTACTATTATGATTGTCTATTCATTATAATCAAATATCCTTTCGGCCTTTACTTTTGATTAAAAAAATGCTTTAATTTTGATTCATGTTTGGAAAATTAAAATATGGACTTTCTTAACCAAGTTCGTTAGACATGAGGTTGAGCATTAAACCATATATCCTCGGTTAATGATCATTTTTATATTAGCCAATCTCACAAGGCCAAATATACTATGTTGTCAAGACAAACAACATGTGGAAATCAAACATATAGCCAAGTCTTTTTCGACCTATATCCTGACTAGTATATATGAATCAAATGATGATTAAGAGATCCGAGTATAAAAACATCAAGTTCATATTAATAATTTTTCCAAATTCATTAGTTCATCCAAGTTAGATCCATAGTTTCCTCATAATCCCAAACAAACATGTTAAACTACTCTATATTCATAGAATCAAAACACATAATAGGTATGGTTAGATTCAGAAAACTTAACATTTTAAGGAGAGGAAACAGTTTTTTATAAACCGATTCCAATAGTAAATTATATTGATTTTCAAGAGCTTTCCTTCGAACAATGATTCTAACAACCCGGAAATTCAACTCCAAACTATAAACAACTATGTCACAACCCTTAATAGCTTGAATTATACCTCTTTTGATGATTACAACCTGGGAATTATGATGAACTAAGAACAATATTCCCAAAACTACTAGAAAATCCTCTTGAGAACTTTTATGAAAGATTTAGATTAGATATAAGATAGAAAGTGTGGAATGATGATTTGAGCCTCCAATTCATGCACAATTTAATAGGAGATAATACGAGTTCCGAACCACACTATATTATAATAAATATATAAGTATATTAAGGAAATAATCAATAATAGATAGTAAGATAATTTTCGTCGGATTTCAATAAACAAACCTTTAACCAAAGTATCTCAAAAACCTCCCGGGTCGTTTTCCCTCGATGAAGTGCGAATTGAAAATCGTTAAGTTCCATTATCGTGCATTTAGAAGATATTGATTGGTTCCTACTAAAATAAATGACAAGTAGATAAAAGTGCACGAAAACTACAAGTAAACAAGAAATGAAAATTAAACACGTAAGCATTAAAACGTAAACGGGAATTAAAAACGAGACATTTAAAACCTAAATTATCTAAAATTAAACCTAAATTGATCTTTTTGGTTTTTATAAGTCTTAATTGACTAAAAAGCTAGAACAAAGAAAACTAGACCAAAAACGAAGGGGATTTGAGCTTGAAAACACTAAAAACATGAACGAGATTCAATCCCGTTCTTTAAAAATCAAAATTTTGCAATTTAAACCCTACGAAAGTAAATCTAATTTTCCTAGGTTCTAAATGTTAAAAGAAAATTTTATAAAAAAGAATTATATTTTTTTGACTTTTTTATAATTTTTTATGAATTAAAAACGATTTAAAGGAAATTAAATGTTTAACAATACTTAACTATTTATAAAAAAACTGGAAAAATCATGAAAAGTAGCTTGAACAGTGAGGAATCTAGGAAAAATAAGCTTGTGAAAACAACATTATGTCGAATAAGGCGAGAGAAATAACCAAGAACAGCTTATTAACTAAAAAGCCTAAAACGTGTATAGAAAAGATTAGATTTGCAATTAATGTATACGAAAAAGAACCCAGGGCACGTTGGTTGAGTGTGTGTTGTGTTATAAAAGGTAAGGAGGGTAGAGGTCCAGGGTTCGAGCCTTGCTTACCCTGGATTTCCCCTCTTCCCTTTTTATTTTTTTGCAAAAACTTTAAAAAGCAAAGTTATAAAATAGCTTATAGGGAACAATTTTTATAAAAACAACTTTTTTTCTAAATCAAAATTAAGCTGGAAAACAGCTTATTAAAATAGACAGAACACACTTGTTATTTTTGGCATTCTAAACAAAAACTAAGTAACAAAGAAGCTAAAATAAGCTCAAGCTTAAGAACAATAAGCTACTACTACCCTAAAGCTAACTTAATAAGTAAACCTGAGCTAGAAACAAGCCAAAAGAATAAGCCATAATCTAAAAATCAGATTTAAGCACTTATACTAAATCAAAACAGACAAACAACAACTTTTGAGCTTATTTTTAAACAAACAAATGGAACATTAAGGACTAGAGGCTTATATCATTAGAAAGACCACCCTACAAACTTCTTAAAACTGTATTTGAAAAGTAATTTAAAATCTAAATAAGCTATGAAAAGGCTATTTGAAAATGGTATTGTAGACATAATACTATATTTTTGTTTTTTTTAACTTTTTATGAAAAGACAAATAACAAACTTGCAGACTAAAATAAGATGTTCTAAAAAGCTTTTAATGCTAAAATAAGTCTTAATCTATCTAGAATGGCCTAAAATCTATTTGTATACTAAATTTAAAAAGCTAATATTAACTCTAACTAGCTTAAAGTTAAATCTAAAAATGGCTTTTTGGCTGTTTTTCTTATTTGATGCATTTGACACTTAGATGTCCAAAACTCAAAACAACTTATGCATGTTTAAAATCTTTGTTTCTACAACATTTTAAGTTTTAAACTTTCATGAAAAGAACAACAAAAAGCAAGGAGCAAGGATCAAACCAGATAAACATGTAAAAACAACTTTGAGGTCACAGATTCAAACTATGATTCCCATAAACTTTAACTTTGAATTCTAGCTTTTAAAAAACTAATAACTACTGACTAAAGGACTTATTAAAAGCTAGCTAGAACTGATTGAAAACCCAAAAGCAACATTTATCCTATTTTGACCCATTTTAAGACTTATGCCAAACACCCCTTAAAATGGCAAAGTTGCAGAACAAGCTTGTAAAAATGATTTTTAAACTAAAACTTGAAATACCAGATATTGCAGAGCTTTAAACACAACTATAAAACAAATCTAAACAATCATTTTAGTACAAAAAGCTAGATCTAACCTAATGCAATTTATGAAAAGATTTTAAGAAAAAACATGAAATCAAAAGATCCAAACTCCAATTAAGCATGAAACATAATCAAAACACAACAGCAAGATGAAATAAGCAATTTAAAAGCAGAGATAAGCATACAAATAAGCAGAAATAAACCAACAGTTCTAAGCAAAATAAGTAAAAGAAATTTAAAGGAAAAAAAGTGTGTACCTTATTCCCTTGCACTAAACAGGGAATAAAATGCTCAAATGAGCTTATCAACAAGCTAGCTTATGAAATAAGCTAAGAATAAGCCCCTATAAGCCCTTCCCGAATTGGCTTATCTTCCAAATGGGCTTATTCAATGAAAACTTAGTAGCAATGAATGAAACAACTTATTCAGCTAAGCTTTGGAAGAGCTTAGCTGAATAAGCAATTGTAGCTTATTTGAGCTTGTTTGAACCAAATGCTTAATAGTAAAAACAGGAATTTAAGAACTCTTGTTTAAAAAAAACTAAAATTTTATTAATATTCAAAAATAGTACAATGCATTTAAAAAGGAAATACAATAAGCAAATGAATTACAATAAGCTAAACTAATAAGCTACCCTAAAGCTACTCCTACTCCTAAGCTAGATACCCTAACTGTGTGAGCTTTTTCCTATTTATAGTGATGTGAGGAGGTCTTGAGGAGCCTTGGTGTGCTTTCTCTGAGAGTGTAAAGAGGAGTGAGTCCCAAGCATTGAATCCCTACCGTTGAATCTTCATTTTAATCATTAGAATTGATCACAGCCATTGGATTGTTGATGTGGGAGTGCGGATCGCCACGCTGGCATAGCTGATGTGGCACACACGCTCTTCTCGTGTGTTAGAGGAGCGGGGGAGCTTGATAGTGACTTCAAACAACCAAGGTTATGCTTACTCGACCTTAGTTTAACTCTAGGTAAGGGATGATGAACAGTGTTCGCGCCCTTTTCTATTTATTTTGACCTGGTGATATAAAGTGTTGGCTTGGGCTTATAAGAAAGGGTTGTGCCTCGTGGTTTAATTTTGGGCTCAGGTAAATGATAAAAGGTTTATTATAAAGGACTTAACGACCGTTAGTCACTTAATAATAAAGGACTAACGGTGTTATCTATTTTAGGACTTTGGGTGAAGTTGATTTAACAATAAGGGCTCATTTGGGATTTTGAGGGTTTTTGTCATTTTGTGAGTTGACCATTGTTGACCAGGGTTGACTTTTGTTGACCATAGCTTGATAATTCCTGGCTCTTGTGCACTCTTTCCTTCTCGTGTTTGGCTTTGTCCGTTTTTGCTTTGATTTTTGTCCATTTCTTTAATATCCGTACCTGCACATACACAAACACAAAAACAAGCATATATTTGCCATTTTTACATGTTTTTGGTCTTTTGGGTTCGTTTTACAAGGTAAAAGGTATGTGTAAATTAGCACATACCAAATTCCCCCATACTAAGGTATTGCGTGTCCTCACATAATGCTATAAGTAAGCACTTAGAAAACTAGGAATCTTAATCCCTCTCGACTAATTACCTTGAAAAGTAGCTAAGTGTTCATCGAGGTGAATTAAAGAATCAAGAGTTTAGAGAAGTCCTATTTTTACCATTATTGCTTATTACCACTAATATTTTTGTTTTTTTTCTTATTATTATTATTATTTTAGCAACTAACTAATTTGACTTTTGTTATTTTCATAACCGTTAGGGATCACAGAACAAGATGCATTTCGATCCGAAAATGCCCCCAAAAAGGATAAATTCATCGTTCTCGACTTTTCACTTGCTCCAAACCAAGCTTAAAACGAAATCATAGTTATATATCTGTTAAAATGCTAACACTACTCATATTTTCAACTTGTAAACTTTTCACTCTCGATAATTATTATATCTTAGGTGTATGTGCAATTTTGAATTTCAACCATGGATCAACGTTTTTCCAAAATTCTATGTTTCACGTTCCACCCGAGAATAATGAGTTTGAAGGCGAGATCATCCCATGTAGCGACTTTCGTCTCGGCACATCCCAACCTTGCGGCTAAGTGACCAGGATTTTGACACCCCACAGAGACTAGTATCGGGACTCACGGACCTTAGGTTTTAAAAACTCTCAGGTTTCCTGTATATACATAGCTTATTCAAAAACTTAAAATGAAATAGCCGAAGTTTAAAAGCATATTTAAATTTAACAAAAAGAGTTATATTTATTAATTCTAACTTAATATTAAACATATCATTTATGCAATTGTAACCCTCGACCTTTTAGAAGGCTGCAACATCGGTTGTGAGCCGGCAAGATGCAGCAAACTTTTATCAGTCTCGGATTTTATTCTTACTATGGGCTTTCTTTAGAAGACTACCACATCGGTTGTGAGCCGGCAAGAGGCAGTAAACTTTTATCAGCCCACAGTTTTTATTATTATTATTATTATATATATTTTTTCATCATTTCATTTTTTTTATATAGAGAAGACTTCTTTTTGAAAAATTCAAGTATAAATTTGAACTAAGACTAAAATTTTTGCTATATATTTAATAAAGTTAGAACTACACTTAAATTTTTGCTATAAACACATAAAAAAATTATTGATTTTAGTTTAAAATCTCCAAAAACAGCACGTATTAATAATCCGGTTAGGAGCTTTTGGGAGAAACAAAAAGCCACCAATTACATATACATGAGCTCTGTAAGATTTTCCAAATAATCCATATGTTTAGTCATCCATTCTCATACTTTACTCTATTATTTTTTTGTTCTTTTGCGCGACATTTCGGCGAACGCGTGTACCTATAAGTTTAAGGAACAATCTAGAGCTCACACCTCGATCGGGTCAAAATTTATTCTCATTCTACTACCCAGCAGAAAGTCAAAATTGTGACAAAACACTTATTTTATTTTTAAAATTTTTTCATTTTTTTTAAACTTTTTGTAATTTTGGTGGTAAAAACGGGATTACGTAAAAACAACGGCTGCAGGCACAATCAAATCGATAGATTCCTCCCATACTAAAACTACATATTGTCCTCAATGTGAGATTCCCCAATACTAATTTCAATACATAATCTTGATATAAAGAGGTCTCTACGCAAATCTAAGCCGTTTATTAAGTATGCTAAAGATAAACGTTAGATGCGAGTAGATTTAGGAGCAAAGGCTAGGAAAGCTCGAGTGGGACCACAACAATACGCAGAACACGAGAGTCTTCAAATTTTTTGGCACATTCCTGAGAACAAACATCACAAACCACAAAACACGAACAACAAAATTACAGAAAAAGAAAGAGGCGATGCTCCTCACATTAATTGTTTAGAAAATAGAGAAGAGAAGATAGAAACGCTTGTTTATGTTGTAACCGAGCATAGCTTTTGACTCGAACCCAAAAAAAAAAAGAATTAATAAGATTGTCCATAGGGGGAAGCAAATGAGAAAAAAAAGAAAATCTACATCCATCGGCTTTCATTAATGTTTGGATCAACATTAAAGCACATGAAAAGTTATCATCCCGAAGAGATGCCACCCAGGTCAAGCCTCTAATGAGTTGCCGGGGTCAAAAATTGTGCTTCACACCGAGTGGAGACAACTAAAGGAGAAACCACAGGGTAGTGTGCTAGATAACGGAAGAAAGTCACGAATGACAAAATGCGCAGAAATCTCATCTTAAATATTATGAGAAAACATCAATCTCACCTTCACCTCCCCTCCTGGGTCAAAACAGTCATCTTCATTAAGCTCAACCATCAAAATTGTTTTTCACGGGTGCTAGGGCTCAAATTCAAAGTAACAACCTCATAACTCATGAATAGGAAATTATCGTTAAGTAAGTTGTCAAAAAAAATGATACCCCCCTTCCGAGTCCCTACAATCAGAATTATCAAACCCGAGTAGTCACGAGTCTTCTAGAACATAAGAAATGTATCAACCCAACCTCCTCTACACAAAAAGATCACTATCCAACAACCAGGAAGAGGAGAAGAGGAGAATTTTCCAGCACAAAAGGATTAGAAGGAGTGAGTTTCAATGCTTCGAATCTTATCATGAAAAGATTGAAATTTCATAATTTCTCACGAAGAAATCCATCGTCTCTATTTAAAGAATATCATTGTCATTTTCTCTTCTTCTTCATCACAAAGTCATCTTCATCTCACAATCGTCTTTCATCAAGGCCCCGTTAAAATTGGGATCAATAAAATCGAGTTCACCGGCAAACCTCCTAGGAAGAAAAATCAATCTTAGAGATGTATTGAACTCATCTCGACTATAAAGATTTAATAAGATCCACATGCTTCGAGCATCAAAATGTTCATTATCACAAGACGGCCTATCACAAATATCGTCGGAAATACCTTAAAAACTCACATGGGAAGATTGGGACAGTAGGTTCTCAACATAACTAGTGTATAAGAACTGTCCCACTCTACACAATTTAAAAGTGTTATTTGGGCTCCTCGATTCGCTAATCCGGTAAGTGTGATTTCCATTTATGCTTTTCGAGATATAACAGGATCTCATCATCATTATAGAAGGTCGGAAAGAGCTACGATTCCAACCTGGACTATTTAATAAATTAGATAGTTTCCCCTCATTTAAGATTTTGCACAGCTGCAAGGATTTCTCATCAATTCTTGAATATTTCTTCTTGTTTGAATATGCTGTGTCTTAAAAAGCATGAGCACTTACATTTCGAAAATATCTCTCCAAGCAATCATATATATATATATATATATTATATATATATAAGGAGGGGGATGGGGGGGGGGGGGGGGAGTCGGGGACTCATTTGGTGCATTAAATTATACACGGCGTTTCTTTCTCCAAAAGGTATACGACAAAACTTCCTGAAGAAAGGTTTGGAATGGCATATCGTTAAGGTCCTTCCTAGCTTGCAACACTTGCTTTTCACTCATTCTGAGGAGAATGATGAATGACGAGATATCTGCGGGAGTTGAAATAGGTCACAAACCGATAGAATTAGAATTAGAATAAAACACTTTTGGTTCTCAGGTTGACACTGAAAAGTCTCTGTGAGAACACCCCCCCACCAGTTTTCACAACAACAAATATTGTTGTGAAAAAATTCGGTGAGTATAGTGGAAAATTATTATCAATAGTTCTTTCTTTTGCGATCCAGAAAAACACGGGTCCGGGTTGTAAACAAACGAAACTTGAAGTGAACAATCGTAACCAAAATGAGCATCGTTTCCACATAACTCACAAATATTCGTCTCGTACTAGGGTTGTGAAGGGTAGTCGGAAAATTTTTAAGATTCATTGAAAGAATTCGTATTTGGATTATAAAAATGAAGTTTTCCATCTCTGAATCAAAAATGAACAAAAATCCTCCTCCTCTTTTAAAATGGGGCCTTCACCCCACAACAGTGACTGATTTCCATCACCATAAAAGTCAATTAAACAAGTTCCAAGTAAGAAGATTAACAACCAACACGCTGAGCTCGGACAGTACATAAATTATAACAAGAAAAGCCCATCACATGGTTCTGTCCACCAACCCTCCTTATCTCACTTATTCGGTGGATTCTCCTTTTCTTCTCTCCTCCGGGAGTGAGGATACTATTTTTGACCCCGGCATCTCTGCTTTTCATTTTTCTTCTCTTAAGCCGGTGGCATATGAAAATCCGATGGTGATTTTTCCATTCTTCTGTTTCTGCCCCAAGGACAAAGGAATTCGGGGAGAGTCAAGCTAGAGACTCGCACAAAAACAAGCGCTTCTCGGGAGGCAACCCGTGTCTTTTCTTCTTTCTATTTTCTTGATTAATAAGTGAGTGTGATTTTATAGCCCAAGTGTGGGGGCGTGCTTCTTTCTATGGTATGTGGTATTGTTTTTGCAGGATTCTTTAAGATCATGAAGACCCGTGCTTGTTTTCAATCCTCCAATCATCCGGTCTTTGATCTTTTACTTATTTTGGAATCCTCAATCCTGTTCATGTATATATATATATATTTTCCCCTTTCACACTTGGAATTTTTTGCATTTGCCTTTTTCATTCCTAAGTGTGGGGGTAAAACCTGACATTTTTGAACATTGAGGCCAATGTTCGATTCTAAGTGTGGAGGGCATTTCTATCGAAATGTGATCTTACATGTGCCTTGCTGTGTCCCTCGCAACCCCGTTAAAGCAACTTCTAAAATCTCCCGGGTCGTTTTTCCTCGAAGAAGTGTGAATTGAAAATCGGTTAAGTCCGTGATCGCATGTTTTGAATGGTTTCAAAGATTTTTGAATTGGTTTTTCTAAATCCTACTAAATGTAAACGACAAGTAAATAAATGCACGAAATTAAGTAAACAAGAAATAACAATTAAACACGTAAGCATTAAAATGTAAACGGGAATTTAAAACGCGACATTTAAAACCTAAATTATCAAAAATTAATCCTAAAACTATTTTTCTACTATTTCCAATCCTAATTTACTAACTACTAATAAAAAGCTAAGGAAATTCTAAAACGAGGGTGCTTAAAGTTAAAATTAAAGAAAACGAGAACGGGAACGAAATCTCGTTCTTTAAAAAGTGAAATTTCAAAATATTAACCCTACGAAAGTAAATTTCAAACCTAAGCTTAAAATATGATAAAAGAAAATTTTAGAAAAAAGAATTTTATTTTATTTTTGATTATTTTTCTATTTTTTATGATTTTTTAAAGTTTTTAAGAAAAAAATGATTAAAAATAGAAAATAAACTCTTTAAATTCTGGAAAAATCACAGAAAGTGTAAAACAGTAAAACTGATTTTATAAAAATGCTAGCTAAAAATAAGCTGAAACAAAAAGCCCTAAAAAGCTAGGATTAAGCTACGGCTTATTTATAAAAAGTAAAACTAAAAAGGGTTTAAAAGGAAACTAGTTTGGAACTTGTTTGAAAAAGTCCCAAGGGCGCGAGTGGTTAGTGTGTGTGCATATGAGACGTGTGTGTGTGAGGCAAGAGGTCACAGGTTCGAACCTGTGGCCTTTTGTTTTTATTTATTTTTTATTTTTTTTAATAATAAAAAACTGTGGCTGATAAAAAAAAAAAAAGGGGTTTATGTTTTTGCCGGCACAACAAGCGATGTGGCAGTCTTCTAAATAGGCAATCAGTAATAAAAATCCGAAGATGTATAAATGTTTGTTGCATCTTGTCGGCTCACAACCAGATTATGTTGCAGCCACTTCTAAAGGTCGAGGAAATTGCCGAGTTGAATTATGTTTTGCTGCATCTTGCGGCTCACAACCGTTGTTGCGCCTTCTTAAAGGTCCGAGGTTTAATAAGTGATGCAATAATAATAGAGTTAAAGCCAAATTTCGACTCACTCGTGTTATATAAATAAGCCTCCGTTCTAGACTCGTAGTTGAGTTGTTTCGGATGAATTAAAAAAAGGATAAACCCACCTAAATCATGCGAAATTTTAGAACTTAATGTGGAACCTTATTCTCACCCTACCTTATTCTTTAGGAAAGGATTTCAAACTAATTGTGGTCTAAACCGGGTTTACTTTATATTAATAAGGGCATAATTTATTTTTCACCAATAATAATAATAATAAAATCTTAAGATACAAAATTATGAATAAGGGAGGAAAAGTAAATACACAATTAGCTTTTAAATTGTTTTAGCTCAAACTTGTTTTTTGTAATGATCTTGTTTTTAAGCTTGGCTTGGAGAGGTGAAAGTCGAGGACGATGAATTTATCCATTTGGAAACTTTTTGTGCTTTTTATTCCGCGATCCTAAAAGTTATCAATGAATAATGAAAGCAATACATTATGTCAAACATGAATAAGTTGTAAGTTGGAAATTATGAAAATCATAAAAAAAAAATTAAAAAAAAACATTCAAAATTGGGTAAAACGGGGGTGCTTGCGAAATTAAATGATTTTTGAACTTTTTAATGGATATTTTCTTTTCTTGTTTGATTGTGGGGGGTCAAGAGTCAAAGGGGATAAAATTATTTATTTCCGGGTTTGTTTTATTTACATTGCGTGTGGGACCAACAATGGCTTAGTGTGGGGGAATTTGATATTTGCTAAAACACACATCATTTATAACCCGGAAAACACTATTAATTGGACTAAAAATGCTAAAATATGCTTTATTATATTGCAAATATGTTTGTTTGGTATTTTTAGGTCTTGTAGGTAAAATGATTGAAAACGGTGCAAAAACAGGAATTATCGGGCTCAATTTGGTCAAGTCTAATTATTACTCAAGCTGAAGTGAGATGAAGCGTTGAATAGTTTCCCTGAGCATACCAGTAAAAAGAGCACGGAAAAACGAGTCCAGCAGTGCCTTCGGATTTTATTAGGTCAGCCCGTTACCCATTTATATGGGCCGGACCGACCCATATTTATTTAATACTCAAGTTCAATCATTCAAGACTATATTAACCTAGCCCCATGAAATGAGACTCGGTCCAGGCAATAAAAAAATAAAAAAATTAAGCCCACGTGAGACATAAGCCCAACCACACATAGGCCCAGGAAGCGATTGTAATCCAAGAAAGGAAGCCCATAATGAAGGGAGGTCCAAATATGATGGCTTGTTATAAACGCAATGGAGGGCAGCAACATATTTTCATTATCTTATCTTACACTTTAGTTTTAGGGGTTCGTTTTTTTCCTCTTTTGTTTTTACTTTCGTAGCTTAGATTTAGAGTAGTGGTAGGTAATTTAGGATTAGATTAGCGTAATCTCTTATGTAATTTTACATTCCTATCTATTGCAACAGTCGGGTTTGATGTGTAATGAATCGGTTGAATTTGTTGAAGTTTAATTTTGAATTATTAGATGTTGATAATTCGAACAGGTTTCGAAGTTTACCCAGATGTGGCTCGATTTGTTATTCGGATTAGCATATTCATGTTCGGCGTTTGCAGTTATTGGTTCAGTTTTAGTTTGTTTGGTTAGCCTATTTTTTTTAGAAATAGTTTTCGATTTATGAAAAAAAATTGTTAGGATAGATCGGATTAAGATCCGAATTTTGTTTAATCTTATGCAGCTTATGTAGTTTGAAAGAATTCGTACGGATGTTATCTTGTGGTTTTTCGTGAGCTTATGGCTTATTGCATAAGTCTTTATTTCATCTAAATGGTAAAACGTTTTGTTTATTTTCGAGTGATAAATGTGACACAGTTTGCTTATAGATTGCAAAAACGATTTGGGCTTAGGCCTAGTTGCTTCAAAAGATTAGAATTAGGGTGTTGGTCATTAAAGTTTATAGAAATAGATTTGGATAAATTGATTATTATTAACATTGTTTTCATGTTTATTTTTGTGACGGAACCGGTTCAACTCATTAGCGCGGAGCGTACGGGTTTAATAAGCTAGATAGAATTTGAATATTTTCTTTAGCTTATTAAATCGGGTGTTATCGTTTAATTGCGGCTCCTCATTCGGTTCCATTTTCTATCATTTTTCATATAAATAGTATAGCTTAGATTAAAAATGTTTTGCTTTGCTTATTTTATCATTATGAGTAGTAAGTAGTTTAATTAATGCTTGTTAAGTGATTTAGTGATTTTGGAATTAAGTGTGGATTTGAAAAAGGGTTTAATTAATAAATAATCTTCGATTATATAGATTTAGTATTTTTGGTATTTTGAGGGTTTTGTCTTTTTATAGGTTGGCCAATGGTTGACCAAGGTTGACTTTGTTGACCTTTGCTAGAAATTCCCGGCTCTTGTGCGCTCTTTCCATTCCCGTGTCCGTGTTTGTCCGGTTTTGACCATTTTCTTGTGATTTTTGCATTATCCGTACCTACACATCACAAATGACAAAACAAGCAATATACAAGCATAGTTTGCATAATTTAATCATTTAAGGGCCATTTTTGGTATAAAAAGGATATGTGATTTCTCACATATCAAAATATCCGTCTATAAGCATTGTTTCCATTCTCGAAGGATTCATCTATGAACCACCTCTCGAAGAGAATGATGATTTATTTGATCTGGAACCAAAAGAAAATGACTGGAAGAAGATTTTGTATGATGCTCCAATTGATTATTTGAAAACCGAGGACAAACCCCCCGAGATTTATGAAAAAGTTTTTCTCCAACATTTATGAAGTTAACCTTTAAGGATCGCCATTATCTTGCCATCACATTTGTTATCCAAATATTTCTTCCTTATCTCACTTATTCAGTGGATTCTCCTTTTCTTCTCTCCTCCGGGAGTGAGCATACTATTTTTGACCCCGGGATCTCCGCTTTTCATTTTTCTTCTCTTAAGCCGGTAACATATGAAAATCCGATGGTGATTTTTCCATTCTTCTGTTTTTGCCCAAGGACAAAGGAATTTGGGGAGAGTCAAGCTAGAGACTCGCACAAAAACAAGCGCTTCTCGGGAGGCAACCAGTGTCTTTTTTTCTTTCTATTTTCTTGATTAATAAGTGTGAGTGTTATTTTACAGCCCAAGTGTGGGGGCGTGCTTCTTTCTATGGTATGCGGTATTGTTTTTGTATGATTTTTTAAGATCATGAAGACCCGTGCTTGTTTTTAATCCTCCAATGATCCGGTCTTTGATCTTTTACTTATTTTGGAATCCTCAATCCTGATCATGTATATATATATATTGTTTCCCCTTTCACACTTGGAATTTTTTGCATTTGCCTTTTTTATTCCTAAGTGTGGGGGTAAAACCTGACATTTTTGAACATTGAGGCTAATGTTTGATTCCTAGTATGGGAGAGGGGGGGATTTCTATTGAAATGTGATCTTACCTGTGCCTTGCTGTTTCCCTCGCAACCCCGTTTTGATGGTAATTCAACGAAAGCAGGCGGCTAATATTAGTACTCATACTCCTGAGCCTTCGAGACATTTCAATTTTACTTGCGATGACGACTATGATGACGAGGAGTATTCTATTCCTTTAAAAGATATGCCTCAAATTTCTCCGTCTATTGCTCTCGCACCCGTGTCTTCTATTATGGAGCCCGAGGACTCTCTTATAATGGGGAATGAGGAACTTAGCACTATTCATGAAAAGGAATCGGACGAATTCATAAAGTCCAGTGTTGAGGATCTTATTCCAATCCTAAGAGAGTTCGAGGATACATCCGGTAGTGATAGTGAGAGCGTTTTACCTTCGAGTGATGATTTCTCTCCCATTTTTGAGGAAAAATCCGTGACTTTCTCTAACCCTCTTTTCGATTCAAATGACGATTTTACCTCTAGTGATGACGAGTCACTATCCGATGAGGACGTTCCGGAAGATGTTAAAATTTACTCGAACCCTCTTTTCGAATTTGACGACGAATATATCTCTAGTGACGTAAATCCTCTTTTTGATGAGGTGTTAGAGGACATCGAGTGCAAGGATTCTTATGATTCCAACCTTGATGAGTCGACTTTCCTAGTCACACCTCTTTCCGATTCTAATGAGGATGAGTGTCTCGCCCCTAGAGACGACATTGAGCTTTTACTTCACCATGATCCGTCTATAAGCATTGTTTCCATTCTCGAGGGATTCATCGATGAACCGCCTCTCGAAGAGAATGATGATTTATTTGATCTGGAATCAAAAGAAAATGACTAGAAGAAGATTTTGTACGATGCTCCAATTGATGATTTGATTACCGAGGACAAAGTTTTCGACCCCGGGATTTATGAGAAGAGTTTTTCTCTGACATTTGTGAAGTTAACCTTTGAGGATCGCCATTATCTTCCCATCACATTTGTTATCCGAATATTTCTTCCTTATCTCACTTATTCGGTGGATTCTCCTTTTCTTCTCTCCTCCGGGAGTGAGGATACTATTTTTGACCCCGGCATCTCCACTTTTCATTTTTCTTCTCTTAAGCCGGTGGCATATGAAAATCCGATGGTGATTTTTCCATTCTTCTGTTTCTGCCCCAAGGACAAAGGAATTCGGGGAGAGTCAAGCTAGAGACTCGCACAAAAACAAGCGCTTCTCGGGAGGCAACCCGTGTCTTTTCTTCTTTCTATGGTATGTGGTTTCGTTTTTGCAGGATTCCTTAAGATCATGAAGACCCGTGCTTGTTTTCAATCCTCCAATCATCCGGTCTTCGATCTTCTGCTTATTTTGGAATCCTCAATCCTGATCTTATATATATATATATTTGTTTCCCTTTTCACACTTGGAATTTTTTGCATTTGCCTTTTTCATTTCTAAGTGTGGGGGTAAAACCTGACATTTTTGAACATTGAGGTCAATGTTCGATTCTAAGTGTCGGGGGATTTCTATCGAAATGTGATCTTACATGTGCCTTGCTGTGTCCCTCGCAACCCCGTTTTGGATAAAAAAAAATTAAGTCTTAATATCTAGTTTATTGTACATATCTAAAAAAAAGTTTAAAAATAGAAAATAGTTGACACGAATGTAGGTTTTCCGTTGGTGAGAACAAAAGTAAATTTTGACCCGACCGGTTTATATCTTAGCTTTCTCCTTAACTTTAAATAGATTGATTTTGCTAATCTTTTATACAAGGAGCTATAAAACGCAAGTCTAGCTTAAAAAAATTAAGACTTTGCAAGTTCTCATAATTGATTTTAAATATGCAAAGATCGATTTATTAGGCTAAGTATTCACGAGTTTCTTTATTA
>BQNB010094253.1:0-26165 GCA_026074375.1 Tanacetum coccineum | reverse complement strand
TGGATTTTCAAACGTACCCTTAGAGGTCGTTCTTTGTATCTTGTGTGATGTGTATTATGACGTCACGCCCCCGGACACGTGTTTCCGACTAGGCCCCGTTTGGGGGTGTGACACTTTCATTGAATAGGTTGAGAGGTTACATGAGCCAGTTTGAGGTTGTACGCATTGAAAAGAAACCTTCAACATGTATGACTGATTCCCCTTTAAGCTAAAATAATATTTTTTACCCACTTAGAATAAAACACAAGCCAATCTTAAAATCATAAATTTGGTGTAGATATGCATAGAAACATACCAAACAACCCATTTTGACAGAGATGCAGCAAATCAAACAGCCCCAAAAAACCCTTATTTTGACTAAAAAACAGCAACCAAACACCCACCGTTTTGATAGATAAAACGGCAACCAAAAATTCATTTTTGACTGAAAAGAAAGCAAACGAAACAGCCCCATAAACCGCACCTGTTTTGACATAAAAAAACAACCAACAAACACCCTTTTATAACTGAAAAATTAACAACTCGAGATCCCCTCTATCTAAAACACATGTCACATCGCCCTGCATATTCACAACATTCAAATATGATCAAGTTAAATATGCAATATTTAATGTTTATGGATGATGTTTAAAATTTTAAAGCAAACAAATCACCCAAAGTTGTGTATGAAACTTAAGTTTAGTGTCTCTAAGGTGCTGCAACCACAAAATTTATTCTCTCTAATTACAGAGGTTCGTGTATATAAAATGAGACCTTTTTTGAAAGCGCTTCAAAATAAAGTAAAAGAACTTACCAAGCTCGCGTTAATATCCACATGTCATGTGAACAATTTGCACATTACCACCAATACGCACCACAATAAATCTTCCACTACTTGAGTAGTACTCTGCCCTTTTGCGGCCACTTCAGTAGATTCCAATTTCTAATCTCGAAAAGAAACGATCCAATTCAACCTGTAATCCTTCTCAGTTGCTGCCCATTTCTGAGAGATAGGAGCACAAACGCGTTCTTTATAACATATAATGTAAAGAGGTAAACGAAACATCATAGACACTATAAAAATGATGTACCTTCTAGATGGGCTGCCACTTGCTGCTCATCTATAAGTACGGTTGGCCAGCGGCTGATGTGACCCTTGAAAGCTTGACCATTAGAGCGAAGGGTTAACGTCATATGCAGGAGCAACAGCAGCCCCATATGGATTTGCTGCAAAGCCCACATAGACACCATGAGGGATATAATTTGGAAGCGGTTTCGCATGGTGGGGATTATCCGCATCATGCTTTTTTCACTTTGAGGCTTCGCAAATACCACTTCAAGATACTGACTTGCAGATTAGTAAATAGATGGTCACGCTGCTAAAACTAAAAACTAGGTCTAATGAACCACTAATTGCACTTTCTTTATTGAGTAAAATACCTTTGTTTTGATGTAATTTCATCTAATAAAGTTGCATCCAATGATGCAAAAATGCAGGTATATTGCAATTTAGTACTGTTATAAATTTAATTTTATCAAATGCAAACATGTTAAGTACAATGGAGCAAAAGCAACAACGCATACCATTAAACAAAAACAAAAAGGTGAAAACTTGCTGCATTCTAAGGTAATTAATCCAACTATAACTCGTTACCCGCTACATCCTAAATATCGATGATTTCATTGTCTGCTAACTATGCACCCAACAGGCTTTGATAAAGGAATAGAATAAGGGCAAACCACGAAAAAATGCAATATGGTTTCCATTTGTTCCACAATGTATGTAACACGCTTTGATTTTTACCATTTAATGTAGCATTTCTTTACCATCTATGTAATCGCCAGCCTACAACCGCAGAAAAAGGTGACAATGCACCAGATTTGGGTGTGTGCATGCCCCATCAGCCGCCACGTAAGTTTTTATAAAATGAACATCTTTTTAAACTCTAACGAACTTCTTGAAACTAAATAAATATGTAGTAACCGAATTAAAAATATATCTCAAGGATAATGACATTAAGAAAATGCAAAGCCATTTATTTTTCAACTGTGCCACGATTATCGTTGGACCGCCCACTAACACTATAATCATTTCCAGTTGCACCCCGCAAATTCATTGGATAAGACCACCCTCATCGCCACCACCATCAGTCTACTGCACTCGATCTCTCACCACCATCAGTCCTCTTTCTAAACATATCTCGCAGTCGTCTCTCACCAGCAACCCTTTCTAACCTCCCTTCTTTCCCTTTTTGCTTCTTCCATGTACCCCCACCTTTCTTCCGCCACTCCCTCTTCACTTTCTTTTTTAAATGGGAGGGTTTTTACTGTAAATCCCATATATGGGATTGTGTTTTAACAACAAATGGACTATATATAAATAGATGGATGCCACATGAGACAAACATTACCTCAGCGACACATTTTTTTTGAGTAATTCCATTAGGAGCACGCCTTTTAAAGCATTCTGCACACCAAAAATGGAATCACATTACACACAAACTAGAACGCAATCTTACAAAAAAATAGGCCTGGTGAAACATAACAATGCTTATATGAATGACAATATTATTGTGTATATGCAAATACTAAAGGCTAAAAGGTAATATTTATGTAAGTCCATAAGCTCAAATTAGTTAAGTCATAAGTCATTACCTAAAAAATGTAAGCTTATTTAGTTTTCAAAATCAAGCTAATACGCACATAACAAAGCCAATCCAAACACCCAAAACATCCTTATTAACCTCTTATCCTGTTACAGATTTACCCATTTTGCCAAAAATTATCATGTTACCCATTTTGGCACCTCAACCTCAAGATAGCGAGAAATAAGTAAGAAAGAAAACTTACCCCCAAATTCTTTAAATAGACGGTTATGTCTTCGTGTTGTTGTGGCACAATAGTTCTTAGTTCTTGAAATTCCTAAAGCATATACACATGATCCACATTAGCATATAAAGTCATTAAAATCAAGCATTATAGTGTGAAGGTATTTCAAAGGTATTTACATATCGAAACTGGTCCACCTCCACAATGAGAGTTTTGTTTAGGTTTGAAAGCTTACAATGATGGGAAATTTCAACCAATTTCAATATAACCCATGCTTCAAAACATAATCTTCCTATAACCCGCAAAAAACCAAAATTATTTTATTGAAATAAAAAATGATACAGCATTACTTTTCGCTTCAATTTACCACAACATAAACCCTCAATTTCAAAACCCGCAAAATTATAGAAATAAAAAAAACCCAAGTTCAATATTTCAAATTAAAAAAAGCACTAAAATTAATTACACATCTTACCTGCCATTTATAGGTCAAATTCATATATGTAATTCTTCTTGTGCATCTCTATCTCGTCACACAACTTGAAAAACGCGGAATCCATCTACACAAATATCAAATGATATTGTTTTCTAACAAATAACGAATCTTCAAATTGAGTTGTATAAATTCTAATTTTTACCTGTAGTGATCTTGTTAGGTGGTGGTCGTGATTGAATCTGCTCGCCTATCTCATTGATGGCTGAAGTTATTTGTGGTGGTGGTGATGACTCAATATGATGTGTGTGTTTTCACAAAATGGAGTGGTGGGCGAGAATGGGATGGTGGAAGGATAATGGAGGTTGGTGGTGGTTGATGAGTAAAGGAGGCACGTGGTTAAAGAAGTAACCCTAGGATGATTAGTATTCTTTGGACATGGGGGTTGTGTAACTCATGGTGATTGGAATTCATACAGTGGAATATCTAGAGGACACTAATAATGAGCACATCTACATTAATTATGGGCAGCTGCACAATAAATTAAAGTACTGAATCTTTAGATATAACGAGGTTGTAAGCCCGCGCTTCGCGACGAGGTGTTGGCGAATGTGATCGTTTCATGTGAAGGTTTCTTCATCGTTAACGGTGCCCAGATGTCACACCCCGCTAGAAGCGAAAACACGGGATGTGACATAATGATTTACATCGCACAAGATACAATATTACACCATAAATTTGATACCGAGAATTTGGTTTACAAAGTTACATTGAAAACAACTTTAAATATGAAATACACGTGTATCCTTGGAAAAAGTATCGTGGTCATTGTAAAATATTGTACTCCATTACCTCCAATTTATAATACTGATCACCTGAAAATGATACTCGAAAGGGTCAACATTATGTTGATGAGCTCGTAGGTTTAGAAGTAAACCCAGTTGTTGTGCTAGAATTTAAGAGTGGACAGTTGTGCAATATGAAAGCAGAATGCATATAATAGGATTTATATTATCAACACATCAACACATCATACCAGGGTATCTCAACCCAAATCAATAATATCCCATGCGCTTATAGTCCTCTGGACCTATCGCCTACCAGTTGGAGCTACACAATCGGCTAAATAGTGTGGTGTAGAATTTCCAAGTGGAACTTCGCATAAATAGATCTCATAGTATTCACATAGAATTCACATAGTTTTCACATGACATTCATATAGTGTTCGCATAGCATTCATACATACAATCATAGGCACATAGCATTGTTCAAAAGAAATAAAAGGTTTTTGCATAGAATTTAAAAGTAGTTGAAATAGGTTTTAAGTATCATTTTCCCCCAATGGAAAAGAGTTTAAAAATAGGGCTACGAGAACTCACCTCAGATAAGATGATGATAACTAATAGTGGATGATCTCTAACTAAACGCGCAACGGTACCCGGCCACGACATATTTTAATAAGTTTTACTCAGCAATATAGTTTACGAAAACAACCTATTGTACAAGCGTTTGCATTAGAGTTTGAAATATATTTTTTTGAGTAATTGTTTATAAAAGATTTCATTAAGTATTTTGACTCGATGAACTTAGGTCAATGTGCGATATAAGTATTACTTGAGAATAGAATTGGAGTTTCACAACTGAATGGAATATTAAGTATTTAAAAGTATATCTGACGAGAACTGGCCAAGGAAGGAATAACGATATTTAAGGCGAGAGATTTATTGGATAAATACGGAGACACGCACGAAATGAGTGTTAAGAAATCGAGGTTCGAAGAAATAAATATTTTGATAATTAGGAATCATAGAATTAGGAATTAAGATAGATTTAGAATTTAAGAAATAAAAATAGTAATTTAAATAGATGATTTAAAAATCATAGAACTAAGGATTGAGATATATTAGAATTTAAGAAACAAAAATAGTAATATAAATAGATGATTTAAGAATCATAGAACTAAGGATTAAGATAGATTAGAATTTAAAAACAAAAATAGTAATATAAATAGATATTAGGAATCATTAGAACTAAGGATTAAGTTAGAATTGAATTTAAGAAAATAAAATAAAGAATTAGGTTTTCAAAGAAACTCTAAATTAACTATAATATGAATGAAATTGGACATGTTTTAGTAATTTAACTCGTTACCCCAATTAGTTTGATAAAACACCATTAATATATACACTACAATGTTTTTGATTCAAAAAATAGGTGTTAGAAGTTTTACATAAAATTCATGTTTTGCGTCTTTTAGTCGGGTATTAAAATAATAATATTTTATTATTTCGTCTTCTTGTCAAGATTTTAGAAATTAGTTCGTATTATGATTATAATTAAATTCTTAGTTTGTCGATTGTAATTTAGTATAAACGTTTGTTAAATCTAAATTAATTTTTAATGATTAGTAAATTTTGTCCTTTTTTCGAACCGTATGAAAATAAGTTTTCCAAGATATTTTCTAAGTGTATGTTATTTTATAAAATTTTGGCATGACCCGTTTGTTTGTAAAAGTTTCCCAAGGTTTTCAACCTTATTTTCAACCACTTTTCCAATTTCAATAGTTTTCCGGCAAAATGCCAAAATCCACGTTTACGTGACGTCTCGTCAAAACACATCTTTCTAAGGACCATTTTAATCGTTTTAAGCTTACATGAGTATAAGTTGGTCAAAATCCGCCTTAAGCATTTATATTTACCAGTTTTCACTTATTGGGCTCGAAAGCCCAGTGTTAGCCCGAAAGTGATTTTTAAGTATATCATTATACAAGTTCAACCAAATTTTAAGTCCACTAGTAAATCCAATTGTTAAACCAATGTCCATCGTGTTTCGTAAGTAGTTTATTTGTTATTGGGCCTTATGGCCCATTAAGAATTTATAAATATTTAGTTTCCCGTTTTAGTCCATTAGTCATTGGGCCTTATGGCCCGTTAGGAGTTTCTTAGTTAGTCCAATTGTATAAATATAAGTGTAAATTAAACCTTATTGGGCTTCCCAGCCTAATAAGCCCATACGAGTATTTTATAAATTTTCAAGTTCCAAATAGATAAATAGATATTAAAATAAGCTAATAAGCTCTTTATATGCCAAGATAAATTATGCTAATAAGTCAAAATTAAGCCGGGAAGTTATTGGGTCTTGTTGGGCCGATAGTTGCACACAAGTCCAATAAGCACTCTAAAATAGACTAGGCCTAATAGTAGGCCCAATAAGTAAATGGTACACCAAATAAGTATTTTTGATATGAGATTAAGCTAGAATTATGATTAAAAAATATAAGCCAAAGTAATAAGCCGAGAAATAAGCCGTGGCTTATTCTCTTATTGGGTCGTGAGCCCAATAAGCTCAAAAGAATTATAGATAAGCTAGAAATAAGTCCATAAGCTCGGAAATCGAATATGTCACTAATAAGTTAGGAAAATAAGAAAAAAGAATAAGCTATGGCCAATAAGGAAAATAAGCCGAAGCTTATTTCCTTATTGGGCCGAAGACTTTAATAATCCCAATATCAAAATAATAAGCCCGAGTAGATAATAAACTCGAAAACCAAATAAGTTACAAAATAAGCCGCGTAGTGAGTACACAAAATAAGCTGAAATTAGAATAAGCAACATGATAAGCCACATTCATCTTTGAATGGGCCGAGACCAAGATTAAGCCCATTAGGGCCCGAATAAGATAAACCAAAAACCCTTTTTGGGTTGGGCTTGGGCCGAAACTAGGCAAAAGCCTAAAATGAAAATAAGCAAATCCAAATAAGCCCGAAATTAAATAAGCTCTTAAAATAAGCCGAATCTAGAATAAGCAAAAAGGACGAAACCTTTTAGGTTTGTTTTTGGGCCGAGACCCAAGATAAGCCCGCGAAACTCAAATAAGCTCACTAAGGGCTTATTAATAAGCCGAAATTCAAAATAAGCTCTTAGACCCTAAATGTTATTTTACCATTAAGACCATTTTATAAAAGTGACACTTTTCTTGTTCACTCCTTTTTTGCCATTTCGAACTAAAACACACCCTTTATGGGTTTTTAATAGTTTTCAAGTTTTAAAAACTCACAAACGCATTATACATCTATATTTAGAACACCATTAGGATATTAAAAGTACAAGTATCATAGAATTTTGAAGACTTACCAAAAAGAGGGTTTTGAATGAGGATTTGGACTCGAATAACAACCCAAACGTTATTTTTATACACCCCAACTATTAGATTATTAACCCTTATGATCTTGATACCTTGTTCTTGTTTGAAGATTGAAAATTTATGGATTTATGGTGGTTGTGGTTTTCGGACGTGAGCAAGAAAAAGAGAAAGGGAGAGAAATTTTTCTTAGTTTTTGATTTGGTGCATGTATGTGTGATTTTTGAAATGGATATAGCCAAAAGAGAGGACATGACATGGTAGCTAAAAACTAGCCATGTTGTCTCCAAGGGGTCCGTTTGGTTTTGGGATCCTATGGGGTCCCTAGTCGTTTTGTCTCTTGTCGGGTTGCTTATCGCTCATAGTTCGTGATTTAAAAACGTAACCCGAAGTTCTTTGTATTTTTATCGAATGTAAAATTGTGTTTACTTAAACTTTGAATGTTCACACTATAGGTTTTATAGTTAAGTTGTTTTAGATTTAGTGCGGACTTACGTTGTTTCTCTGTTTCCCGTTAATTCTAGGCGTAACTCAAAATTTTCGCATTTTATGCAAACGTTTTATGAAATCATCAAATAACAATTAAAATAAGTTTATTTTATTTATTAGAGACATTTAGACGAGTTTTGACTTTTTGTCGTGCCGATACGCGTTGTTTGCCGGTTTTTGCTATGCGCGGAAAGGTTTCCCGGCAAGTGATTTTATGCGACCGTAGTCGTTTAGAAAATTGAAACATAACTCAAAAGTGAGTTGTTAATAATAATATTCGATATTTGACAGTCGGTTAAACCGTAACCGTTTAGCGTAAAATAAGTCAACAAAAGTCAACTGCGAGTTTTCTTATAGAAATTTGAATGAATAGAATTATGTAGGTATATAGTCATAGTATTTTAGGATACTATAACCTAGGAAAATCTCCGGTTATCACACCAAAATTCAGAATTCATTAAACTGATGCTCTCCTTGTTATAGCATTAATCTAATACATTTATCGGCTCATAACTAATAGATATGTAAACCTCTTTTGACAAACAATAAATATATGCAGCGGAAGTGCAACTACATACCAAAAACCATGCTAGTATGAGCAAAAATGATAAGTGACTATATTTTATATCTTTGACATTAAAGCAATATATACCCTGACATTAAAGCAACATATACCTTCTCACTCGAATATAAAACATCAATGATGGCGCATTCTTGAAGTATGAAAATACTCATTGTACAAAAGATGGTGAATGGATAACAAAATGAAACTTTTTTGTAACCCATACATTCTAAAGCCACTGTAGCAATGGCTTTCCGATATAGAAGAGTAAATAGAGTTGACTTCCTCCTTTTTGTCTATTGACTCGTCCTTCTCAATAACAATCGTTGAATCATCACTTCCCATTGCCGGGTTTTCAATACCCTTGGTTTTCATAGTCTGATTCTTTTGGCCCACTGAGATACTTGAAGTCTGAAGTTGCACTATACCTTAAAAAAATTGTAGCTCTTTAGTTTATATTTAGAATAAGAAGTTTAGAATTAAGAGGATTGTATTAAAAACTCATGATATTCTAAATTTAGTCACATTTGATCCATTCTGACCCGTAAGGTTTTTCAACTTCAAATTTCATTAGTCTTGAATCATAACGACTTTTAATATGTCCCCAAACTTTGTTTCGAAGTTTTGGATATGAATATCACATTGTTATACTTCGTGCCACTTTAGATACAAAATTCTTTGCAATAATAGTTAAATACTCATCAACTACACTTATAGTTTAATGTCCATTTTTCTCTTAACCTTGACAAATATTTCTTTCTGATTAGTTCTCAAACTGATATTTAAAACAAAGTGATAAAATTAGAAATATTTTGACATACTAATCACCTTTTAAATCCTTTTGACAATAACTTTGAAGTAGTACCTGGTGGTTTCAAACTTCCACAAAGCAACATCGATGGTGATCCATGCTCACGTTCGGCCTTAAGTTTGTCCAACACCCATGCGTACTTGAAGCATCTTTTGTTCATCTCAGCAGCCTCCTTCTTGAAACGTTTAATGACACGCTTGTCAATACCTCCCAACTTGTAGATCAAGTGGCCAGTGGCTGTAGACTTGCCTAAGTTGACATGTCCAATGACGACAATACCGATATGGATCTTTTCCTTTCCCATCTGAAATAACAAAACAAAAAGTTGACATCGGTCATAGAAAACTTCTTAAATACATAATATGTACATATACACACTTAACAAAACAATATAGCTAAAAACATACAAATACAATAATAACAAACAACTGCACACTTAAATAGTTCATTTATGACTAGCAATAATATATACACATATCATAGCAAACTACACCTTTAATTACTAAAAAACTATATGTTTAAAATGTCATTTTAAATTCAATCAGCTGAAAGAAATATAAATATAGCAAATTCATTCTAAAAACAACAAACAAATCTCCTATGGAGTCAGAAAACTATTACCCAAATTAGAGCCCCACCCCCTGAACATACTCCTTGAAGACACCCGCTGAACGAACACACGCAACCCAGTCACTGAACTCACCCCCTGAACACACCCCACCCCCTGAAAACGCACCCTGACCAAACCCAATGAAAAGTTTAAGCCCAAGAATGTCTGTTTTGGACTCTAATTTTCATCACCAATCGACTTTTTAAACCTTTTTGAATAATAATCATACATTTTTATAAAACCATTTATTTAGTTGCATGATCGTGCCTTTCTGGTATTACAAACCATGAACCGCCGGTTGAGAATTACCAATTGCCGATTATGTGTGTTGTATAAAAAATTCAAGTGTTTGATGCATAACTTACTTGATGAAGCTTCTCTCATACCTCTCTGTTGTTGCAACTGCATGTCCTGATCTGTTACATTTTTCTGCTAAAGACATCTTATGCTGAAAGCCTACGTTGCATATCCCATTGCAACATATTTGGTTGTGGGTTCGTAACACATATTACTAAAGCAGGCAACATGCTACCATTCACCTGTTAAAGACAAATAACACAACATATTATAAAGTTACGATTGTACAGTCCACAGTTGGACTTAAGGGAGTTTTGGAAGCGCGATTTCAAATCGAGTTGCTTGTTAATAAAATATGCCAAATGTGTGGGAACACCAAAAGGCACCAAAGCGTACTTAGTTCAAAGTCTGTAAAATTTAAATTATTACTGAAATGATACAGTTTTTGTAATCATATCTGAGTATTAAATAAAATTATTAAAAAATAGACAGATAGTGTCCGGGATGATGGAAGTGACCTGACCCGTTTTGATCTTTCCAAAAATCAGGAGCATGAAACATATACATAACTGACATGGATAAAGCTTTTTCCATTCACCCACCTCTGTTCTATTTGAAACTTTCAGCTCACAAAACGCTTATGCACAACTACTTTTTTTGTTACCTCGTTATTGTCGCAATTACGACATCGTTAGCACTAGCCAATCTCGGGAAGGTCTGCATTCATCAACATTACATGAATCAACTATCAGGTCAAACTAAAAATGAAAACTTTAACCAGAAACTAATTTCTTAATATCAAATTCTAAAAAAAGAACACTTACAAATTAATCCGGGTAAATGCAAAATCGATTCACCTTTTCAGTCTCCTACAAATATCCCTAAATATGCAACAGACCAACCAAACCCCATTTCGCCGTTATGAGCTAAAAATGAAACTCTTTGTTTTTTTATCAAAATCTTTCACGCACAATTTAATATACGTAAGTTGCAAAAAACGGGGTGGACTACCCGGTGTTGGACAGAGGGCGCCACCCAATGGTAAATCTGAGCGGAAATCTTGAACACATATGGACCCCTTCCATTATTTATAGATTCGTCTACGTGTTCATACCTGAATGTTCTAGTGGACAAAGACTTTTACATATCTGAGACCAAAGTAAGGGAAACTTCCATTACCAAAAAATAGGTAGAGTTATAAGTAACAATTAAGATACATCTAACATTCCTAAATAGCGTAATCATAATATACATGAAAATAGTAATAACGCATTTCACCATTTACCTACAAACAGGTCAATTTCGGTTTATATCAAACAGGTCAAATGTGAAGATTTAAAAAAAAGTTGGTCAAACGGGTCACGCTGTTTGAAATTAATTGCTTGCAGTCTCCTAAACTGGTTTTATTAAAATCAATATAAATGTATAATTCTAATAATCATACTTCTTTGGCATTACATGAAAAAATGTAAGCAATGGACTACTTGCGGGTCAACCAAACAGCCGATATGAAACTTCTTGTTATGACCTTTTACTATAACCCACATTCTTTTTTGTCACCTCTTATAACATCATGGTTGATTTCAATCTCATAAAAAAGTTTCAAACAAACAGATTTAGTTAAAAGAGCAAAAGTTTATATAATTAGTCAAATTTTAAAAAGGATCAAGCAACAGAACTTAGCGTATACTAAACCGAGTATGCAATTACAAAACAAAAAAATATGTTTCAGATCACGTAGTTACTTATTCTGTACATACGTGTCATAACATTTTCGGTTAGATACTTGGTTTCAGTAACAAACCCTAAACCACCCCTATAAGGACTTTTTATGAAAAAAAATTCAAACATGTGTTACAATTATATAGGGGCTGTGTGGATGATTTCACTTGCATCCGACGCATTTTTCAAACACATGGAGTTTCCAAAACCAAGTATGGGTTATAGCAAACGCACACCACGATTCATGAAAGCACCTAAAATAATCATCGAACATTAAATGATGTACCATATTTGAAGAAATATTTTCGGCGAATGATGAAAGTAGGATTCCTTAACATCTTTTGCTGAATACATAGGTCGCTTATTTTCATCCGGAATAGCAAGCATCATGGTCATCAATCCCCCGGTACTCATTCCCGCTATCACATCAAAATACGCATCAGGCCCATCTTTTTCCTGCTCGAGAAGGTAAAAAGACTTCTCATAAAATCACTCATATTCTTAATAAAAGCTTATTAACATAAGTTCATATTACAAATATATACCATAAACCCTTGTTACATGAGTACATAATTAAAAAACACTCCACCTACATGGAGTTGAGATTTGAGAATGAAAGGATGGTTCCTGAAATGATGCCACGAACACCGCCCTAATCAAGGGTAAGAACAATGACATAACCATTTTTAGATAACGAACCGGGTTCGCCCGGTTTGCTGTGAGATGTTGCGAGGCTAACACTATAGTAAAAAGTGAAAGGGTTACCATATTAGCCTTGAAAATGATTAAGATTTGGTATTTGCATCCATTTCTTTGATATAAAAATTGATAAAAAAGCAAACTGAAATAAGAACTAAATATGGAAGGATGCCTAATTCACATGATAGCATTTAACTTGACACGTTAGGTAAAAACAGTGTTTCAGCTATTTCATTTTGTGGAAAAAATCAAAAGTAAAGTTTATGGCAATTTTCGTATCTACTCTCCAAGTTAAAGGGTGTTTGTCATTGCAAAACATACTAAAACAAAGAAAAGCATATTTCACTATGGATACACGGTCGTTTACCTACTTATCTACTTGTATTCTCAACTGAATTAGTACCCTCTTCATCTTCTTCCCTTATTTTCGCAACTGTAGCATACTTCCGTTTCAGAATCACATTCGGAAACTCCAAATCCCTAAAAAATAAAAATGAAAAAGGTCAAAACTTGATAAAAAGACCAACCTTTTGCCTAGAAATATCATTAAAAGATCGACCTATGTATCTGAAACCAATCAAAAGCAGTTTGGATATTGAAAACACTTCAAAGTGCTTTAAAATAAACAATCCAAAAAATCCTCATAATAAGCATATACCTGTATTTTTTTCATTCCATAAAATACTCCATTTCAGCATTAGTTTCTAGATTGACAACACAAAAGAGCTTTGGCTGTCGCCGTTACTAAAAGAGAATAGGTCACGTGAGGCTGCCAACATCATGAAGCATCTCATCAGGCCCATCTAGGAAGTGTTTGATTTTGAAAAGGAGTTTAATATAATTTGGAGGGTCTCGTTCCCACTCCAAAGCAACTTTTCCTCCTCCAAAACACGTGTGGTACTCAACTTTTCGGTATTTATAGTATCCCTTCACACATTCCTCATACCAAAATTCAGCGTGACAACACTGACAAGTCCATTCGCAATCGCTTATATCCAAAAAGTAACAGGAAAAAAAATTGGCGCCCAAAATTAAAGCACGACGGAAGATACTCAAATGAACAACGAATGTAAAAATATTAGGTGTATGATAAAAGAATTCATACCCTCTATCCGACTACTATTCCATCCCATATTCTCAGGTGCCATTTGATGTGGCAGTAAGGAATCACCAGCACAATGGTTTCTTTGTTGGAAGCGGAAATTTCCAGAGCGCTTTCTTTTTAGGCCAACATAATCTTGAAAATCGGTACCTGTGTTATATGAGAAGTCGAAAAATGTAAGCACCTCTTAAATGTAACAATAGCAGCAAGTGAAGAATGGGTGTTGTTGGGAAATACAAGTCAAAAGGTCAAAGTACTGCTAAATAGAAGGTCAAAGTACTGCTAAGTTGAAAGGGTCGGCGTGTTTCTGCAATGAGGACATAACTTTTCTATAGCTATTTTTGCCCGAAAATTGGTAGAAGAGGATTCACCTAAGTTTAAACATTTATGAGAACCAAAAAAAAGAAAACTACAAAACAAATACGAACTAAATACAACACATCAACATAAATGTATCATACCTGGAGTCCGTATACTCCCTGTCTGCCTAAACAGACATTCGTAAGTGTCATATGGAAAAAAATCCATCCATAACGGTTGAATAGTAGCAGCCCCAACGTTTGGAACCTTTAACGTCAAAATTGGTTAAGTATCCATCACGTAAGAGAAAGACAAACCTGAACCACCAAGAAACAGTTGAAAATTTTCTAGATAAAAAACGAATCAAAAGAAATTAACGTGAACATATTATTACCGGATTGGCACGTGCTGCATATATTGCTAATGTGTACCCAGTTGGGCCTGAACCTATTATTGCCATTTTTGAACACCTTTCCCTACAAAAACAAAATATTATGTTGCATGAGAAATAGGAATAAAATGACGCCTCTGGTAATGTAAATATAAACCAATAAAGAACTCCAGATTATATATGTGATGGCCATTTTCAAAGATGCATTATGCGTGAAGAAAAAAAGTGAGGTTATCATCATCTATGCACATTTTTAAGAAAAACCAAGAGAGGCCAGGTTAGTAGGTTTCAGCCTCAACCGAGATTGTAGTAAAAATGTAC
The DNA here is from genome assembly GCA_026074375.1 of Tanacetum coccineum. Classification (NCBI taxonomy): domain Eukaryota; kingdom Viridiplantae; phylum Streptophyta; class Magnoliopsida; order Asterales; family Asteraceae; genus Tanacetum; species Tanacetum coccineum. Next base: position 11,480 of record BQNB010094253.1, on the reverse strand, counting down.
CTACATATATGATGCGGTAGTCGTAGGACTTCTACACGAAGTTTTACAACTCCCTAGGCAGAGTGCCTAACCGTTGTAGTAGCAGTATAGGCAAGACTCGGGGGTTGTTATCGTTCTCTAGGGGAGTAGGTTAGGAAGGCTTGATCACGGTCTAACAGAATTCTAGAGGTTGAGAGAAGATTATTTTTGTATTTTTATGTTTTATGAAAGCAGGTAAATCTATGGTTTGAGAGGTTGGTTTGTTTAACTAATAACTAAACTAATTATAATCTATACTACTGGTGATAACTTTATGATAATTAAATGTATTTACTTAATCATGCATTACTTATCAGATTGCTTCTCCTAATCCTGTTGCCTTGTCACACTTGTGATGATCTGTGTAAGTATTTCCTAGGTCATGAACGAATCATACGAACCCGCCGTCTATTTAATAATCCGTTAATGCAATGCACAAGTAAGGTAGTATGAAGACTATTACAAGGCCCCTAAGAGTATATTAAATGCTTGTGAAATACCTTAAGAGGGATCAACCATATAAGGGGGTAAGGTAGTATGAAGACTGTTACCCGATGGTATCCTTTCTACGCACTCGCGTTTCCCTAGACGTGTCTACAGCGATACAGACAAAAGCTGGTTTTCTAAAGCCTAACGCGCACATTCATCAACAAGAAGCAACAGTAATAGGATCTACAATCTGACTTTCATGCAATCATAAGCAAATACAAAGGAGGGTTTAGCCTCGCATGTTATAATGAAAGCAAGAAGATAAATCAATCACACAACACATAGACATATTAAATGATTAATGATAAATAACCTTACTTGAATTAAAACATGGATCCAAGGTAGTACAATAGGGTTTTGAGGCCCTAAAAACGACCTATGAAGCTGCTACAAAGGCTAGGGTTCGTCTCCCTAAAGTTATACAAAGTTACACACTTAAAACCCTAAAATCGGTTTTGTATATATAGAGATATCGCTGCGACGACGTCGCTTTGTACTCCTGACGCCGTCGCCACGTAGATGGTTCTAGATCCACTTTAAGTCGGCCACGTCCTGACGCCGTCGCTGAATCTCTAACGCCGTCACCATGAATGTCATGACGCCGTCGCTTTATGGTTGCGACACCGTCTCCAGGCTCTAAGTGAATAATTATTCATGGTTCTTGGTGTGGAGTCGTAGTCTTGTCCGTTTCTTCTCCAAATGAGCCCAAGTCATGTTTATTTCCTCCAAATGCTATCTAAGTGCTAAAAACCTGAAAACAAATGATTAAGCACAAAATCTGGGCATATTTGCATGATTTAGGGGGTTAAATGACCCGAAATAGTGTATAAAATGACACCTCATCAAATACCCCTACACTTGGAATTTGCTTGTCCTCAAGCAAATGGGCTTTTCTACCTAGACAATAACAATATGAGGGTCATTTATCCTACTCTTTAAAAGTATTTTACAACACAACCTTCTAGACCTCGTAATTAAAAGCACGGAAAGTATATACTAGCACCTCACATAAGTGTTTGGGATTCTTTCTTTCTCTCGGGTGTATAATAAATTATAACATAATAAGGAAACATAAAATCAACACTCATTACTTGTCATAGCACATAAATTAACATAGGCTTGGTAAAGGATCAAACCTCCACCGCTTAGGCGTAAGTATTATTCATCACTATCTAAGAGGTCTTTTAAAGGGTTGTGGGGTGTAGGTGTAAGATAACATATATGGAAACAGAAACGGAAGGGATACATTTGGGTGGTGACTTTGGGTGAATTTGGAGTGGAAGGGTTAGCTAATTATTTATAAGAATACATGTTAGTTTGGTTGCTAAGCCAAAGACTAGAACAAAATATACAAACTCAACAAAACTCTACACCAATCTCTTTCTTTATCTTTTCTTGACTCTAATATAAACATAAACTTAAGCAAATGGCAGCCCATACATTTTTTTTCACTTATATATATATTTGATTCTTTTCTTTTCTTTTTCTTATTTTTATCGTACACTTTTGCCCTGCCATTGCTTAAACATATAATACATCATGGGGGTTTATAGATACACCCTACACTTGAACTTTTAAGACCTTAAAATTGAAAATGAAAAACTTAAGGAGGAAATTTCTAAGCTTAATCAATTTAATAATAGTAATCAGTCACTTAAGAAAATGTTAAGTTTTCAAAAACCATCCAAAGACAAATCAGGTCTAGGATTTAATGCTGACCAAAGCATCAACAATGCTGAGTACTCTAAACAAGTAATTTTGTAAAATCACTAGAGCGTTGAAGCTTAGAGAAAAATTTAGTAGAATCAAAATTCAAGCCCAAAAACATATAATACATACTTTAAACAACACTAAAATTCCCCATAGTATAGTGAGAATGAAGTGAATGTTTTTATAAACCTTCCCCATAAAACCAGAGTTGGAATTTAATAATATCCAAATGAGATCAAAAACTCCTCCTCAAAAAGAACTAATAATTCTCACCCGGTATATAAACACCACAACCTAAGGAGAAATCAAGATAGACAAAATTACTCCTGTACATTTCCAACGATGTGGAATTATTTACAACAACCAAACTACACTCCTTGGGGAATGTATCCACCCTATATACATCCAAATCAAATGCAAAATATACAAAGGATGTTTGACACTAACGACTTTGGACCCATGAAATATTGGGGACCAAATGGTTAAAATTCTCATATTTAAGTAGATATGCTTGGAAATGATTTTTGGAACTTGACAAGTGAATTAAAGATTATGTATGCTCTTCACTCATGATGAGCTGTCATAAGATGGTGACTACATACAAAGGATACATTGAAGGTGACATTACTCTCACTAGTCATTGAAGAATACATCATAGGCAAATGTATGACTTCTTTCTAAACTATTTAGACATTGATATATGTGCTAAGTGTTAATTAATTTTATGTGTCAATATGCTAAAAAAAATATGCTAAACATAATAAGATTATAGTAAATGAATAGAATAAAGCTTAAGAAAATAAGTGTCTTAACTTGAAATTTCATTAGATTGATTTACCAGAATTAAATAGAAATGAATTGTTCATGATGAACTTTGTTCCCCCGTAGTTAATTTAGAATTCACTACACACCTCTACAAAATGGAAATCTTCTATGACCACATGTAGTAAACTCACATAGAAGAAGAAAGGTGAGTCGATGGTTAATAATCAACATAGAAGTAGGATTAATAAATAATCATATATGAGCGCCGGAAAGACATGACACTATGGATGAAACAAACTCCCATCTACTATGTTATCCACCTCGAGTACATATCTACAAGGGACAACAACGTCTTAGGAACGGCTTCTTATGAGCATTGACTTTATAACCTTACTCTTATTATTCCTCGTCACATATACACTTAAAATTGTGACAATTAAATATTTCATCCGAAGTAATTAAAATATTTAATTAACGAAATGTTAATTGAAAACGTCATTTAATCTTCGTTAAATCTTCTCTCAGCTTGACAACTTGGTTATTTCATCTAGAATAATCAAAGTATTTTTAATTGACAAAAGGTTAATTAAAATGTCAACCAAATTCCGTCAATCCTCTCTAAACCTTTTCTCGTTCTAAAATCTCGACAACTTAAATATTTCATCCGAAATAATTAAAAGCCATTTAATTAACGAAAAAGTTAATTAAACATGTCGAGAAAGACTCCTATCCTATATAACTTCAACGTAATTCTCGAGGAATTATATTATTCTCAAATAATACTACTGGTATTTTTTTGTCGTATTTTCTAATCGTTGTATACTAGACAAATAACTAGTTTATAAATCAAAAAACCAAGGAATCTTGGTCGTTAGACATGCGGCACCCTTACGCTCTAAGGGACCGGCCGGTGTAATGTAAGGGGCCCCTAGGGGGGGCCCGAAACATTTAGTTTTGCCAAACACCCTTTTTATTGTTTAAACACCAACCAAACACTCCTAAATTGTCTTATCCTTCTTGTTGCTGCCTGTAACGAACACACATAAACTAAACCACCATAATCAATCTCCAAAAAATGTCGATCCAACTTGGCAAGGGGGAGAGAAGGAAAAAACACCAACAACTCGATTACCAACAATATTGTAAAAGATAAGATTTCCATTACTTTTCTCTTTGATTTCATCCAATTTTGTTCTTAATCAAAATTGGGTATCTCTCAATTTCTTTTTGTGTCCTTTATATTCCTATGATTAAGATTTAGTAATTCATAACTATTATGATTCCCATAGTAATAGGAGTTTAAATTTGCAATAGGATTGATTCATAAAATAAATTTTAGGTCAAAATTTTTTGTAAATAATAGTGATGTTGATTTTATTTCAACTAGGAAATGCCAAAAACCACACTTTCATACATTTATAGCTTAAAAAACCTGATTTTTCAATTTCAAAAAAATGTATTCTTAACTAATCACCGAAACATATATATATATATATATATATATATATATATATATATATATAAATATATATATATATATATATATATATCATATATATTATATATATACATACATTGTACCAATTTTACAAAATACTTTAGTCAAAGTTTTCAAAATAGGAGCGTTTTATGATATCTCCTAGGATCGTTGTCTAGAGTCGAAATGATCATTACTCCATTTTGTTACGTATATAAACACATGATAAACATGTATTAGTCGTCAAGATATATAATTCATATATATTTTGATACTTTCCCCCCCCCCCCCCCCCCCCCCCCCCCCCCCCCCCCCCCCCTTTCAACCCCATAGTAAAACCTCTAAAATAAGGGAGTGTTTGGATTTCATCATCTAAAATTATGGTATAGAGTCAAAATAACAATTAGTATTTCAACTTTTGTTAAAGTTATACCATGATGAAACTCATATTAATGTCGAAATATTCAAACTTAATGTATATTCATCCGACGCCCTTGTCAGTCGTTCCCTATTAAAGGGGCGTTTTGGATTATTTCCCTAGAATTAAATCTAGGAGTCGAAATAATTCCCAAACGACTCTATTAAGCATTAGAATACACACTTAACGAGCTTTTAATATAGGATTGTCCAAAGAATATAATTCAATATATATTTTTCGACATTCTAAGTTGAGTTAAATTAAATAAGGAGCGTTTGGATTACTTCTTAGGTTTTATTTTTAGAGTCGAAGTAATCTTTGTTTCACATGTATTGTCTTAAACTTCATTTTCTTTTATTATATATATATATTTATTATATTATATATATATTCATATTATATATATATATATATATATATATATATATATATATATATATATTGTTTGTTGTTCGTAGTTGTCTTGTTTTGGTGACAAATATGCCTCAAGCCAATTGTTGGCGGATATTCCTTCATAAATCATTACATTCCCATAAGTGTCTGAAACACCGCCATTTCTCACTCTATCGAAACTTCTACAAACCATCGAAGATCGATGCATTCACGAAGATAGATTTTTTGATCAACTTTACTACACATCTCATCATATTGATCGTTGTTTTTCCAATGTACGTCTCAATTGTCTTTACGAAATCAATGAGCCAATTGTTCCACGTTTTGTCCTAGACTGTCATGACCAAGAAATCACTTTCACTTCACCAAGGTAACCAAGAAAATAAGATAAGAGAAGATGATAAGAAGAGTAGAGAGATATTTAGAGAGAGAAAGTAAGAAAGAAGAGAGAAAATGGTTGATAACTAGCAAATGTAAAAAATACAAATGAGCACCAACACCCTCTCCACACTTGGAGAGGGGTATTTATACTTAAACTATGGGCTGGCCATCTTGGGCTTTGTTGGGCCAAATGGTATTTTATCTTCGGTCCGGCTCGGGATTACTTTGGACCTTAGTCTGAAACACGTATAATATTAGATTAATTAACGAGCCTGATTCCCATTTTGGCCTATTACAACATTTACTAAATAAAGCGCCCACCCCCCCCCCCCCCCCCCCCCCCCCCCCCCCCCCCCACCCCCCCCCCCCCCCCCCCCCCCCCCCCCCCCCCCCCCCCCCCCCACCCCCCATTTCATGATTAGTAGTCGAGATCCTTGTTCGGTCTCATTTATTTTGAGGTGACATATCCTCCCCTGAAGTGAGCTTCTTGCAGATTCCTTGAGCTTCCATGTTTACAAACATGTTTTGAGGCTAACAATTTCCCCTAATGTGTGGTCTTTAAATTCCTGAGTTGTGATCTTGAATTTTGCTTCCTTGGACTTGTTGAGATTGCTTTGTCGTTGAGTTCTCTTGAATTTTGTATTTATATGTTGTAGCTTGTTCCTTAATGGATGTGTGATCAATTGATCTTGAGCCTTTATCATTGTTATTTCGACTTCGTTTCTTTTATTTTGGATCTCTAAATCTTTTCTCTTGTTCGTCTTGTCGTCTTTGTCACTTGCATTCTTGTGTCTTGGACCAACTGCTACATACTTTGCAATTCATCTTAAAAGCTTTGCTAATATATATCCCCGATGCTTGAGTTTCTGAGGCAGTTATCACTGTAATATGTAGAGTTTTGCGGAAGTCTTTGTATTTAATTCTTGAGCTTTCTTGATTATTGATTGATCTTGATGCTTTATATATGTCTATGCAGTGGAGATAAGCTGTGGTATGGATCGAACTCTGCTGAAATGAGGCTGCAACACCGTCGTTTGTACATGCATTAATTATTAGTGAAAAATAGCGGATATGGACGAATATGGCTTTGTCATTCGTCGAGATTCGGTGCATTAATCCTTGGTTCAGCTGAGAACCCGTTTTTTACAAGTATATAAATACCCTATACCTGTGATCAGGTAGGTTCAATTTAGAAGAACCTCCTTGACAGGGTTTCCAACTCAAAGTGTTAGATCCTCTAACGCAGATGCATTAGATTCACCGTACTTGCTTGTTCTAAATACCGGAACGTCTCAAACTAGACAACACGATATGAGTGAATCAGATAGTTACTATCTTTTAGATTGAGTCGTCAATTAATTTACTAGACCGAATTGATATTCAGTTGAAACAGGCTTGATTCGTATAGAATCTCGCAAGTCACCTACCAAGAGCTTGTTTGATGTTGGCTCAAGCAGGATTTCCATCTTCACTATGAATACTTAAGTATCACTCGGATGTTCTGGAAAAATCACAAGGATAATGCGTAGGACTCTTGTTAACAGCTTGTGAACTTGATGATGTTCAACAAGTGTTTGTAATGGAATGTGTCCTAATGAGATTTATTTTATTGATCTCTTGGCTCTAGACTCGATTAGTGCGTTTTGGTTTTAGTACTCGGAGGCTGGAGCAGACTGCCACCTATTCAATATCAACTAACTCGGAGTGAGAAAGTCAATAGAAGTCGTGTGTATCTCCGTGACAAATGAGACAAGTATCTGTTGAGAGAAACTTGAATGGCTGGGAAGGGTTGTGCATTGCATCACTGGGTCCATGATGTCATTCTATTATATATCAGAATTCATCTTTCGTCGAAAACCGATAGATTTTGTATTGACCTTAGGTTTCTACCTAAATGTTCTGGGGAGGCTAATTTCTCTTAACCCTTTATCCATACATTTTCTTTTTCATTCTTCAACCCCTTAACATGCCTTTCCAAGACGTCAATTACTATCACATTGTTTGTGATTGTTCCAAGTGTTTTAGCTCAATCTTTAGTCCGGCAATATTTCATTTATTATCATAATCTCCAATCATACAATAAGGACTGCTTTTTCTAACTATCGGAGTGTACTTAGGAGATCCCTCCGCGTTCTGGTTGGATCATAGACTTTCTTTTAGTTACATAATCTAACCACTTTATGACTTCAGCAGTCGTAATGAATTAAGATTCGTTGTTGGGATGTATGAGATCGTAAACCATAAAACCTTTTCCGAAGAGTATAAATCACTTTGAGTCGATTAGATCACTTATTATTTTCAAGATCACATTTTAATTACATTTCTCTCCTTATTTTAAACACTAATTCACTTAGTTTTGAAATATATAGTGATTAAAATTTGTCATGAAAATTTTGTGGGAAAAAATATTATCAGCATGAATTATGTGGAACTTTTTCTTCTTGCTCCCTCTGAATTTTAATATGTTTGACACACAAAACAATGATACAAAGTTGTATAATATTGAATATAAAACTGAGATTGAGTTTATAGTGTCTGGTCGAGCACACAATTTGAAAGATTATGGAATTGTCATGAAGAATTCTTGAAAAACTATGCTCTCGATACTAGAAAATCTTCTTATTAACGTGACAATATTCTGAGTAGGCTGGAGCAGACTGCCACCTTTTCAATACCAACTAACTCGGAGTGAGAAAGTCGATAGAAATGTGTGTAATCTTCGTGAGAAATGAAACAAGAGTCTTTTGAGAGACCATGAGTGGCTAGGGAGGGTTGTGCATTGCATCACTGGGTCTATGATGATTATCTTCAATACTAGTCAACAGCTCATTGTTTCTGATAGCATATGTATTGACCCGGTTTCTACCTAAGTTTATGGAGGGCTTATCTCTTTACACCCTTTATCTACATCTAGGAGTCATAGATTGAAGCCCGGGTCCTAAACTGAATTGTTAAGAAGCCATTGACCATTTGATGAGAGACCAAGTTAAACCGTATTGTCTTTACCCAAAAAGTTAAACCGTATTGATCACATTTTATTCACTATTCTCCCTTTCAAAAATTTCATATGTGATTGTCATTTTTTGATTGAACAACTGAATTAAAATATAAGCTAATGTACGTTGATCCACTTGATGACTGAGCGAGCATGGGAAAATATGAAAATTTACTTAGGATACAAGAAGATTTCTCTTCTTTTGAAGATAAAGCGCACTGAAGCGTACACTCTTCTTTTCTTTGAGGAGCGGGGCCTGAAGTGTTGTCTACAGACACCATTATCATGAAGCACGGGTGTTGATCTGAAGTAATCAACAGCCATTGTCCTTGTTCATCATACATAAATTCCTGGAACCCTTGGTTTCTGATATATCACTTTTTTCAGCAAACAAACTCCGAGTCTTTCCTTTTCAGGATTGCAAAATGTACCTGCACTTAAGTTAAGAGTACCTGCACTGACATTGAGAGTTTGATCGCATTTATAAGGGTTAGTGATATAATCATTTGAACCATTTGGGAGTTCACAATCAACCTTTGTTGTGCTAGATGTGAATGTCTTTCCAGTTGGAACCCACTTAAGACCAGCAGTGTTAAAAATTCTACCCGTCGGTATCCACCTAAGGTAAGATCTAGGAGTGTTTGTTTTCTCATGCACAGCGGAAGACTTATTGGGAGAAAAACTATGTCCTGTAACGATCTTCCTACCAGGTTTCTGAGTATGACTCGTTGGATCTACGGGTTTGTTACTGTTTCTAGTCTTATTGGGTTGAATCTTAGCACGAGAATTCACTTCTTTCAGGAATTTTGTTATACAGGCATCATGATTTGCATTAAAGACACACTTTTGACAAGTTGAGCACACAAAGTGTTTGAAGTCAGAGAAAGGACTAGAATTCCTAGAGTGATCTGCTTTTGGCATAACAGTTGTCGTTGGGCAACTACTCTTAGATGTTGGCAAAACCCTAGATGTTTGATTATTGCTCCTAGGTTTTGATTTGCAACTCTTAGTAGTGTTTTGTGATTTAGCAGATGGCATTACACTAGTTGTTGACTTTCTATCTCTTTCTTGTGTCTTTTTCTTAGCTTCCTCTAGATAGTAATTATGAACCATGTCATTTGAACTAAATCTTGGCATGTTCTTAGAACTATTCCTAGATGAGCTAGATGCAATCATATGATTAGGTTTTGCAAAAGCAGATTCTCTTCCCTTAGGCAAATAATGTTGAGTGACTGGTTTTGACAAAACGTTATTCACATCAACTTGGGAGGCAAACCGTGGTTTTGAAAATTTAGGTCGTTCAGATTTAAACGCATTCGGTTGTCTAACAACTGATTGGTTTCTGGGTGGTTGTAAAACCGGTTTCCCCAAGATTGATGGTTTTGCAAACTTAGTATCCACGCTATTTCCTTTTAACTTTCTTAATTCGTTTTTCAATGCTACATTCGCAAAAACCTTTTCCTGAATCTGAGCTTTTAAATCAGCATTTTCAACAGTCTTACTATTTATTTGAGCAATCAGTGAGTCATTATGGTCTTTTGTCTGAACTCGTGTCTTTTTGATAGAATCGTAAAGATCTTTGTAAGTCTGTTTCAAATGCTCATTTTCCTTATGCAACTTCTCATTCTCTGCAAGTAATTTAGCCACACTATGTTCCAATTCGATATTGATTGTTTCAAGTACCTCAATTTCCTTTTTAATCTTGGCTTTATTACTTGTTTCATTCAAAATTTGACCATGTTGCCTGAATTTTAAAGCTTGATTTTGATATTTAAGTTCCAGATTAACACAATGTGCTTCCATTCTTGAAAAATCTTTTTGAAATTGGGCAACGGTCTTTTTGAGAGAAATATTTTCAGACTCGAGAGATTGGTATGATTGTTCACTAGTGTTAGGTTGAGTTAATGGATCAAGTAAAGGACTTGTAACTTGACATTTTTTAGCATTCTGGTCAATCTCTCCTCCCCTATTACACATATTTGTTGAATCATGAGTGGTATTGCTATCAACCTTTTCCAACACATATGTGTCATAAATGGGTTCAGATTGCACAGTATGTTGTTGTTCATTAGCAAGTACATTATGTTGAGCAGTCAATTGTACCTCAGCTCTTGGCTCTTTGTTAGAAACGAGTCTGATATTTGCATCAAGAGCATCTGTATCATTCCCTGATCTGCTGCTTGTATCCTGCTTGTCTGACTCTGTCCCACTGCTTTCTGTAATAACCAACCCAGCATTCAATGCTTTACTCGAATCAACCTTTCCCTTTTTTGACTGCATATGTCTTTTATTCACCCTGCTGTCATACTCTCGTTTATGTTGTGCTCTTTCATCAATTGACTTCTTAACAGATTCCATGTGTTGGATCAGTGTAACACGGAATTGTTGAACATCGATTCGAGTGTATGTTATAAAGTACTTGCATATCATTAGACCATCATCATTATCGAACGAGAATCGTGAATTGATGAACGTCTGAAACTGTGTCATGCGTACTCTAAAAGCACCAAAGGATCCAATTTCTTGAAATTCTTCTTAGCCAAGTTGCTTTTCTAGTTGATCCAAGTTTAGTAACATTGTGCCTGTGGAAGTCTGAACATCTTGATCAAAGAGTGTCGCGAATGCCTGTTCGAATCCTCCCTCGATTCAAGTTCCTTTTAAGTCATTATTTGAAAGAACCTTGAGGTGTGAATGAAGTAATCGAAAAGATACCATGCAACTTTTCTTTGCTTTGTCTTGCATTTGTTGCAACTTGTGCAACTCTCTCTCTTGTGAATTAGAATTCAAAGATTCCATTGAAATTCGATGTGTGAAATGATATTAAGGATCTTAAG
>BQNB010094252.1:13859-26165 GCA_026074375.1 Tanacetum coccineum | reverse complement strand
GGTAGTCTGGTAATTTTCTTTCATATTATATTTTATTATTACGTGTGTTGATTTACTACTAATCAATTTTTGGCGCCGCTGCCGGGGATTTGTGATTAAGATTCTTTCGTTTGAAGTTTGTCAATCGTGATTTGAAGAACCTTTTGTTTTCGAAAGTTATGTTTTTTTTTTAAATAAAAAAATAAAAAAAAAGAAATTTTTTTTATAAAATATAAAAAGTAAAAAATAATTTTCTTTTCTTTTATTAGTATAATTATCATAAAAAAAATCAAAAATATAAAAATTGTCCATAAAGAATAAAATTTACAAAGTTGGTAAAAGAACACCAACAAATAATACCTTCAATTTAGGTATTATCCATCAATAAGTTCCCAGCTCGAATAAAAGATTTAAAAACTTGCCTTTTGTGTCACTTGCGATATACGGCTCACCTTTAAAAAGTAAAATTTTTAGAGAGCTACCGTGAAGCTTGTTGATTATTAGGTTTAAGTTATTCGATCTCGTTTTGTCCTTTAATAAAGTATATTAAACCTAAAAACCCAAAAATAATCTTCTTTTCTTCTTATCCCTTTAATTCTTTTCTTAACCCTCTAAATTGTTTAATTCTTATGGCATCACTCGATCATCGTTTGAACCCCCTTTTCTCGATTAAAGAATACTCGTCTTGTGGAGCTTTGTACACTGCACACTTTTGTTGTTCAAAAGGAGGTCTTGAAGACAAGATTCTTGTTCCTAAACCCCCTCAGAATTGTGCAACATGTAGAGATCCGGTTGAGGGTCTATATTGTCGACCTTGTGCTTTTGTGCGAAAGTGTTTGAATGAAGGTTGGTATACAATTCATGATGAAAACGAAATTCTAAACACTTCTGAGTCATCTAATCACAACACTAACATTGTTAGTGCACCTCGAGAGCCATTCGTTGTCAAACAGGACCCCGGTGTAAATTCTTCACAAAGTCTTCCACTAATCAACCACAATTATTGTTACGAGTGTGGTGATTCGTTATATGGAATATTTTGTCAACGATGTACTTGTAAGTCTTGTGGCAAAGGTGCTCATTATGGTTACAATTGTCCACCGCAAATTCCGATTATTTCTAATCCAGAACCATGCTACAATCAAAACCTTAATGAGATCCTACAAAATTTGCAAAGTTTGCAACAACAATGTCTTGTGGATACGTGCCAACAATGTGGTTGTAATGAATATGATGGAGTTTGTTTCTATTGTACTGTTGGAAATGGAACACCAATCAATTTTTCAACTCCGTACTCTTCTAACGATTCTCCAAGTTTTGCAAACCACCCTCCACAAAATTTTCAAAATTTTCAGCAACAATATCCTTGTTGTGAAAATTGCGGGGGACCTCATGAAACTTACCAATGTCAACCAATGAATGGAGACTATTATCATGAGCAAAATTCTTGCTATGATCATAATTCTTTTGGTTTTGACCAATTTCAACCCCCGCAATATACCGTCAATCATCCAATCTTCAATTCCTAAAATGAGCTTCTTGATTCCCAAAATGAGCTTCTTAATTCCCAAAATGAGCTTCTTAATTCCCAAAATGAGTTTCTCAATTCTAGTAATAAGCTTATGGAACAAATGACAACCATATGTGATTTGGTTGATCAAGCTATACAAAAAAAGGAAGAAGAAAAGCGAATTGCGGAAGAGCAAGCGGCTGAAGATCGTTATTGGAAGATTCCCATTTGCTATGATGATGACGATGACTATACCATTGCAATCACACCCCCGTTAACTCTCTAAGTATGGGGGATGAGCATCTTGACACTATTCCGGCAACGGAATCGGACGAAGTAATAAAGTCTAGTGTTGAGAACCTTGTCCCAATCCCAAGTGAGCCCGAGGGTATTCCCGACAGTGTGTGTGATGTGCCTCTTTGTAACAATCCTTAACCTTCTTGAGCTTTCAAAGAACTATTTGAGTACTATCATCGATTCCAACGATGATTCTACTTCGAGTGATGACGATTCTTATGAGAATATCGATTATGTCGATGCATCACCTCCCGATGATGAGATCGTCAGCTTAGAGGTGGTAGAGATTGTTATCCCGGAAGTTGGAGGGATTGATACCGATATTCTTCTAACAATCAAAGACGATATCCTTCGTGAAAAATTGTTGAATGTCAATCTTCTTATTGCTAACATCGAAGCATTAAAAGATAATCCCACTCCATCTTTCGATGTTATGACCAAGTCTTCCTCCACATCTCTTAACCTTTTCTTGGAGGAGACTAACACCTTTGATAATTCTTTAACCGAATCTTTCTGCTTTGATTTGGAAGAAAATAGTAGTGGCAGTACCACTACTCATTCTGATTATTCTCTTCCGGATTATGAAGCTTTCTATTCTGATGACGATCATATTAAAGAAAAGAGTTGGTGGCTTTAAATGTACCATATCATGCTGATTTTTCTCAATATGATTCGTTCATCTTTGATCTTTCGATCAATCCATTTCCTCCTGCCGATAGGAGTGATTTTTATCATGAGGAGTTCGCCGATGAACTTGCTCACATCATATCTCCATCGGAGTATGATCATTTCTGCTTTAAGATTGAGCCCGAGCTGGGCAATCTTACTATGGATTTGGTGGAGGGATATTTTCCCCAACTAAGAGAACCCAAGAGTTCATGTGCATAATGTTTCTAACCTCCCACCCACCCTGGATACGGATTTTCATACTTTTAAAGTGAACCTCTTTTCGCTATATTGTTGGATCTTTCTTCCATTTTCACGTATCCAGTTGCTCCTCCATATCTTCTCTCCCTGTGGGAATGGAAGATATATTTTTGACCCCGATCTCCAATTTATCATTCTTTTATGCCAGGTGTGTATCTCATCGGAGTGGATACTTTCATATAATTTAATGTTTATCCAAACCACTTGAATGAAAAGTGCCGATTATAGATTTTTATTCTCCACTTGCTTCCATCCCATGGACCAATGAATTCGGGGTCGAGTCGAGCTTGAGACTCGGTTAACAAAAACAAGGCGCTTCGTGGGAGGCACCCCATGCTTATCCATTCTATCTTCTTTCTATTTGCTAATATGTGTTTAGTTGTTGTGAGGAGGCTTGCCTTTTCCTTTTCCGTGTGTTGTGTTTTGTGCTGTATTGTCCAGGATGTCCCGGATTTTTGAAGTCTCTCGTGCTATTTGTCCTTCGATCACAAGAGCTTCACAATCCTCAGCTTCATTTGGGAATCCCGATATCCTAATCTTATCGACTAACGTTTATCTTTAAGCATACTTCATAAACGGCTTAGGATTTACGTAGAAACCCTTCGTAAAACATTGAGGACAATGTTTCATTCTAGTATGGGGGGGATCTTCGATTTGATTTTTGCCTGCAGCCGTTGTTATCACGTAATCCCGTTTTTACCACCAAAATTTCAAAAAAAATGAAAAAATTTAAAAATTTTCAAAAATAAAATAAGTGTTTTGTCACAATTTTGACTTTCCTGCTGGGTAGAATAAGAATAAATTTTGACTCGATCGAGCGTGTTGAGCTCTAGCTTGTTCCTTAACTTTTAGACTAAGCGTTCGCGAATACTCGCGAAGAATGAAAAATGATAGTGTTAAGTATGAGTTGGATGCTAAACAAGGATTATTTGGAAATCTTAAGAGCTCATGTGTGTAATTTGTCGCTTTTTCTCCCATAAGATTCTAACCTGATTAATATACGTGCTACTTTTGGAAATTAAACTTAAATCAATAATTTTTATGTAGTATATAGCAAAAACTTTAGACTTAGTTCAAATTTATACTTGAATTTTTCAAAAAGACGTTAGTCCTCTAAAAAAAATGATGAAAAAATGCAAAAATATAATAAATATAAACTGTGGGTTGATAAAAGTTTGCTGTATCTTGCCGGCTCACAACCGATGTTACAGCCTTCTAAAGAAAACCCATAGTAATAATTATCCGAGGCTGATAAAAGTTTGCTGCATCTTGCCGGCTCACAACCGATGTTGCAGCCTTCTAAAAGGTCGAGGGTTACAATTGCGTAAATAGTTAATGTTAAGTGTAAATAAAAGATCTCTTTTTGTTAAATTCGAATATGCTTTTGAACTTTGGCTATTATATTTTATAAGCTATGTGCTTACAGAAAACCTGAGAGTTTTTGAAACCTAAGGTCCGTGAGTCCCGATACTAGTCTCTGTGGGGTGTCAAAAGCCTGGTCACTTAACCGCAAGGTTGGGATGTGCCGAGACGAAAGTCGCTACATGGGATGATCTCGCCTTTAAACTCATTATTTCGGGATGGGAACGGGATGAAAAACATAGAATATTGCAAACATTGATCCATGGTTGAAATTCAAAATAGCACACACACATTAAAGATGTAAATTGTCGGGAGTGAAAAGTTTACAAATTGCAAATATGAGTAGTATTAGCATCTTAACTCATAATTAACAGTGATTTCGTTTTAAGCTTGGTTTGGAATAAGTGAAAAGTCGGGAACGACGAATTTATCCTTTTTGGGGCATTCTCGGATCGAAATGCATCTTGTTCTATAATCCCTCAAAGTTATTAAATAACGAAAGTCAAAACGTTCTAGAAACTGAAAAATACAAAAAGATATGTAGAATAGGTGTACATACAAAAAAAATTGGTAAAGGCGGGGAATTTCAAAACTTATGAGTCTTTAATTTCCTCAATGAACACTTAGCTACTTTTCTAGTTATTAGTCGAGGGTGTTCGAGATTCTTAGTTTTCCAAATGCTTACTTCATAGCATTGCGTGAGGACACGGCAATACCTTAGTATGGGGGATTTTGGTATGTGTTTAATTACACATACCTTTTACCTTTAAAAACAAGCTAAAATAACCAAAAACGGACTTAAAATGCCAAATATACGCTTGTTTTGCTAATTGTAATTGTACAGGAATGGATTTTTATGGAAAAGGACCACGAAAAAACGAACCAAACGACCAAAACCAGACACGGAATGTAAAAAAGCAGGTAAAGACAAAGTCAAAGTCCCAAGCCCAAGCTGAAAAAAAGTCTAACAGGAAGTCATCCCAAGTCAACCGAGGCCAAAACAGTCAAGAAATATAAGTTTAGGGACACTAAACTTGTAAATCCTACTATTATTTAAGAAGAAAAGAGAAAAATGAAGACAAGGGTGAACGGCTGTAAATTGCCAATATGCAAAATAAAAAAAGTTTTTTTGATATATCCTAGGGGGTGAAACTGCCAAGTCCAAAGACTTATAACTACCAAGGACGTGTGATGCAAAGAGTTATATAACCCTTGGGGGGTTATAATGCCAACTCCCCAAAGTTATTTAACCACAAGGACCATGAGGTGACAACTTTTTGTGAATATCTACTTTGAGGGGTTGAAATCTGGCCCAATCCACAAACTTCAACTCCATATAACAGTTTAAACCACTGTTTTATTTCTTCTACATTATTCCGCCTAATTTCCCCAACCCCACAAGCTGTCGTTTTCTTTTGGTTTGACTCTCCATAAACATCCAAAAACCTCACAATCACTTAACCCCACACCCCCACATGGATTGCCATGTTGGCAATCCAAACCCACACCAAAAGTCATCAAATGGTCTATAACATTCGGCTTGGAGGCCAAGAAAAACCAAGGGCCAGGATCATTGTGTCTACACTCTCACAACAAACACACCCTCAAAATTGTGTCTACAAAGAAGCACAAAGGCAAGAAGACAAAGATTCCAAGACAAAGACCTTAGTCGTTTTTCTTTCCTATAAATGATTGTAAGCCATTGTGGCTGAGTATGTAGTTTTTAAGTAGTTCAAGAGTAGTTTTAAAGTAGTTTTTAGTATTGTTAAGTTAAAAGTTTTTCATGCACTTGTAATTCACTTCATTTTAATGAAATTCAGTTAAGTTTCTTTTACTTGTGTTCTAAATTTCAAGTGCCTTCTAAAAAATCTTTTAAGCTCTTGATATAAGCTATTGTTATAACCTGTTCAACATTTTTTTTTACAAAACTTTAAGACCAAGTTACTGTTGGATTGAGTAAAGCATTGGATGAATAGGCTATTGTGGAAGGCTTATTGGGTTATGGCTTAGTTTAAGCTTATTTATAAGCTTTGGGTAGGAAATTTAGAGCTTATTAGGTTCCAAAGATCCTTTTTGAGCAAAGGATAAAAGGTACATTACTTGTTTAATTTTTGCTTATTACTGTAGCATAGCTTATTTTTCTTGCTTATTACTGTTTTTTTATGCTTATATGTGTTCAAATATGCTAAAGTGTGCTTGTTAAGTTCTTTTCATTTCATTCCCATGAAATTTGCTCAAAACTGTCTAAATAGCTTAAAACTGTCCCTAGCTTATTGCTTCTTTAAGTGCTTATTTGATATGTTTTTTTTGCCTTTTAATTGTTTAAACTTGTTTAAGTAGTAATAGCCTTTTAAAAATTTCAGTTTAACTTAGTTTTTATAAGTTTTAAAATCATTTTTCAAAATTAAAGGGGTGTTTGGGTCAACACTAAAAACGGGTCAAAAAATTGTTTTGATATGGGTTATGGTCATTAAGGTAGTTTGAGCTTAAGCATTAAGCTTGTTTGAAGCTGTATTTAAAAGTTTTCAAGTTTTAAAATTGTTTTTCCAAGCTTTCTTAAGTCACTTTTGAAACTGACTTTTTCTAAAAGGTATACAATGGCTTATTTGAATAAGCCATTGTATGTTTGAGTTTTAGTCAAAAAGTTGTGTTTTTATGAGTTTACAACAAGCTGTCAACACCATTTGTGTCATTTGACTTTTTGGAGTCAAATTCACCAAGTATTTAAGTAGCAGTACCAAAAAAGGCAAGAGCCCTTTTTACCCTCCTAGATTCAGCAGGATTAAATGAGTTTTGGACTCTTAAAATTGGTGCACAAGTTGATGTGCTAGAGTACTTTAGCTGTTTTTACTTTTCTTTTTAATTTGAGCTTATTTGACAGCTTTTAAAAAGCTGTCAAATAAGCCCCTTGTGTTAAGCATTGATCTCCCCTGGTGCAAAGGGGAGACTTTAAGCCCTTCTAACTAGCTGTTTAGTAAACTCAAGCCCTAACTTTTGGCTTATTTTGAGAGCCCATAAGCTCCTTTTTAAGCCCTCTAAATCTCAGCCCTTGAAAAGCTTTTTAGATGGCTTA
The DNA here is from genome assembly GCA_026074375.1 of Tanacetum coccineum. Classification (NCBI taxonomy): domain Eukaryota; kingdom Viridiplantae; phylum Streptophyta; class Magnoliopsida; order Asterales; family Asteraceae; genus Tanacetum; species Tanacetum coccineum. The sequence continues at coordinate 19,017 of BQNB010094252.1, read as the reverse complement.
TTTTTAAGCTCAAACTAGCCCTTTTTACTTTTTAGCTTAGTTTAAGTTTCTGTCAAGTTAAGCTTTTTCCTTTTTAAGCTTATTCAGTTTTAGCTTTTCACCTTTTTAGTGCTTATCTAGGTTGGTTAAGCCCTCTTCTTAGCTTATTTGTCCTAGTAGTGGCTTATTTGTCCAAGGTGTCCAAAAAGACTTAGCATTTTTTTAGCTTTTAAGCTCATTTAAGCAATTCTGTCATTTTTAAGCTGTTTTTTCAGCTTATTTAGAGCTTTTCAGAAAAAGTGGTAGTTGAGAAAGTTGTTAAGCCCCACGAGCTTAACAACTTTGCTTTACAAAGTTTTTCAAAAAAAAAAGGAGACAAGGGGTGACCCGGGTGAGCAAGACTCGAACCCGGGTCTCAACCCTCGTACACCCTTCTTTGTGCACACACATACCGCTGCGCCCTTGGGACTTTTTCGTTATAGTCCCAAGGGCATTAATACTTATACACGTTTTGGCTTTGTAGTGTATAAGCTGTGTACAGCTTATTACGGGCTTATTTATAAGCTAATTTTTTGTTTCTTATTTTTCGTAGGCTTAATATAGTATCTAGTATTTTGAGTAAAAATTTCAGAATTTTTCAAAGTCGTTTGATATTTTTTATAATTTAATTTAGTTAAAAGTTTTAAAAATTCATAAAAAATACAAAAATTATCAAAAAAATATTTTTCTTTTTTAGAAAATTTTCTTTAGTCATATAGTTTGTAGGAAAAATATAAAAATTTTCGTAGGGTCATTTTTACAACTTTTTGCTTTTTAAAGAACGGGTTCGGGTGCGGTTTTTGTGTTGACTCGTTTTTGGGTCAAACGAACTCCGTTTTCGGTCTAGTCTTTTTCATTCTTCGTTATTTGTTCCCTAGAGTAGTTTAGAAGTGAAAATTTCTCCGTAGGGTTAATTTTGAAGTTTTTAGGTTTTTCCCCCTTTGTTCGGGATTCGTGCTCCCGTTTTTCAGCTTAATTTCGTGATTTTTAGGATTTTCTTAAACGTTTTTGTTTGTTATTGTTTAATTTGACTTTTTCACACTCTCAATTCAATTCTCTCCTTCAAACTCAAATCTTCGACTGTATCGATTTTCCAGCACAGCCTCATTGGGGAATTAACGACCCGGGAATAGTCTATACTGCTCCTGGCATTTTTGATTTTGATTTTTTTGTTTTTACTAATATATATTTTATTATATATTATATATATCTAGTAGAAAGATAAAAAATAATCAATCACCCTTGTCTTCTTTAACATATTTACAATCATAATTTTTTTAAATCTTAATTTTTTTTAAAAGTACTTTAACAAGTAATTTAACAAATTTAAATTTGTTTACCAAAAAATTTATAAAATATTTTTTTACGTTATTTTTAGTTAAAAATTTTAAAAAAATTTTCAAAAATTTTTAAAAAAATTCGCACTTTTTAAAATCTTAATTATTTTAAAAAATTTTAAATTTTTTCGTACTTTTTAAAATTTTAATTTTTTTTCAAAAAGAAGTTAATTTTTTTCTACGAAAAAAATTAGACTTTTTTAAAAGTTAAGAAAAAAAATAAAAAAGTAAAAAAAAATTCTAAATCAAATTAGTAAGCAACGTTTTACACATAATTTAATTATACTAAAACATTACACCAACCATTAAAAAATCATTAATACGACTCAACCCACAATTTACTAACATTAATAACACATATCTAATATACATTACTCCAATTTAAAAACATACACAAACATGACACATACCTCAATTTTTATATACCAATTAAAAAATAACCCAATACTTATAAAAAACCCCAAAATCATCAAACACCCCCTACCAATACAAAATTTAAAAATAACCTAACAATATACCCCCAATATATAACCATATAACTCCTCCACATTTACCACAATACCAAAAACTACAAAAAATTTCACAATCATAATTCTCCCACAAAAAAAATAAATATTGTTGTTTTTGTGATAGGAGAGATGTGTTGGTGTTTGCGATGAGTTACATCTCTCTCTTGTATATTGTGTACTCTAGTACTCTGAGGTGGGGAGGGAACTAGATGTACACCACACAGTTCTATTCTATTAGTGTCTGCGCGGCTTCGCTCTCGACGCTCGACTGTATGGGTGAGCAGTGACATGCGATACTGGATGAGGTGAGGAGTGGTGGTAAGTTACATGACTTGGAACCACTTTCAGCCCGGTCATATGGGTCAACATTATCCCCAAATACAAACACGTTCGTCATTCTTGTTCCTGTGTTACCCCCCCCAACCAAAACCACGCTAATGTGTTGTGTGTGTGTTCGCACCTAATTCAAACCCGATGTGTGTGTGTGTGGGGGAGAGGTTTGAGAGGACTGTCGGTTTGCGGAGCGAGAGGTGTGGGCATGGTACGGGTACCCACTCGCTATGTGTTCATCTTTTATGTCTAGGAGAGGGGGGGTGGTGTGTGTAATAAGAATTGGGTTGTAAAATAGTGCGGTGCGTATGCGGCACTTTATAGGTGTGTGTGTGTGTGGGGAGAGTAGATGTTCTTGGGTGTGTGGTATTTAGGGTGTGTGTTGGTTACGGGAAAGTTAAGATGCAAACATACTTATAAATGCTAATTGTGGAGCATAGCTAATTTTTCGCTCCATATTCCTAAGTCCTCTAAAAGATTATTATTATTGGCGGTACAATAATAAATTAAATTCTTATTCATATAAAATTAACCCGGTTTAGACCACAATTAGTTTGAAATCCTTTCCTAAAGAGACGATATAGTGAGAATAAGGTCCACATTAAGGTTATAATTTCACGCTATTTAGGGGTTGTCCTTTTTAGATAACCCTAGAGTCCAAAAATTTGGCTTTATTATTATTATTATTGCAACATTATTAAACCTCGGTTCTTTTTAAACAACTGCCACATTGGTATGCGAGCCGACCATGGTCCAGGAGTCTAATTTCGACCTCGGTGATCCTTGACCTTTTAGAAGTCCTGTACATCGGTTGTGAGCCGGCAAGATGCAGCAAACTTTTATCAGTCTTGGATTATTACTATGTGGCTTTTTTTAGAAAGACTGCCACATCGGTTGTGAGCCGGCAAGAGGCAGTAAACTTTTATTAGCCCACAATTTTTATTATTATTAACTCCCATCTTTGAACGGAATACCACATCAGTTGGGAGCCGGGCAAGAGGTTGTGGTCCTTATTCTTCGGCTTCGATTTAATACATACTTATTATTATTAGCCAAATTTCAAGTTCATGGGTTTTTAACTACCTCGACAACGGGTGTAGTGAGCGTCAGGAATTTTTTCACCGCAACATTGACAAAACCTCAATGTGTACCTTACTTTCACCAGAAGGAATCTCTACGAAAGGATCTAAACTAAGAATTGCAAAAACCAAAGTAACTTTATTTATTCAACAATTATATAACGTTTATTAAGCTGGTGGGAGCTAAAAGCCACAATTAACCCTTATGAGCTCTAAAGAGTTCCAACTACTCCATGTTTAGCATCTAACTTATATAAAACTTTATCATTTCTCGTTCTTCGCAAATTTAAAATCATTAATAAAAAGATCCGTGAATACTTAGTCTAATAAAATAAGCTTTGCATATTTAAAGTCGATCATGGAAACTTGCAAACTCTTGACTTTTTCAAGCTAGAATACGCGTTTTAAAGCTTCTTGTATAAAAGACTAGCAAAAGCTTAAATTTATATAAGTTAAGGGGCAAGCTAGAGCGCAACATGCTCGATCAAGTCAAAATTTATTCTCAAAAAGACAAAATTACGTGTCAAAACACTTATTCTATTTTTGAAACTTTTTAAATTTTGGCCTAAAATCACATATTTTGTTGGAAAAACAGGGTTACGCGAAGACAAGGCAAATGCAAGTAAGATCGAATCAAAAGATCCCCCCATCTAGAACTACACATTGTCCTCAATGTGAGACTGTCACCCCATACTAATTTCAAGGCATGATTCAAATATTAAGGGGTTTCTATGTAAATTTAAAGCCATTTATTAATTATGCTAATAGATAAACGTTAATCAATAAGATCTAAGATATCGGATTCCCATAAATAAGCATGCGAAAGATTAAAGATCGAGTGAACGATGGACAAAACCACGAGCATAAGAGTTGTAACAATCCGTATTTTTGATCAATGAACGACGTCATTAAATTCACTATTTATTTTTTTCTCTCGTGCGCGTTTACTTTAATTCTCATCACATAATTAAATCGCGTAAGCTAAAAAATTTCACTTAACGAATAAAACATAAGAAATATGATTTTTATACACTATTTCCTGACATGAATAGTATTTGTTCGTTTTTAATAAAACTTTTGGCAAAACATTTTTAGAATCATTTATATAATATTTATATGAGTTTTAAATTTATAAATATTATTTTACGAGACGATTGACCCACTTAAACGATAACATTTTACCAACGATAGAAACATTTTTTTTTTGAAGGTAATAATCAACTCTTTATATTTTATTTTTGTCGGTTACGTAAAACGTTTACGTTTCGCGATAAATTAAGTTTAGGCATACCCGGAAGCACCAAAATTTATCTACGCTTCAACAAATACTCATTTTTATACCCAATACATAAAAATCACAAAAATATATCATGTATATGTACCTATGGCCGGATATGGACTTAAAGTTACAAAGAAATATCAACAAAATATCTACAAAACATATTCCTTATTTCCATGGGATAATCCTAGCTTTAGGAGACCAAGAATACAAGACTCCTTAATTCCCTCTAAGTGTTCTTTGACCACTTTTCTTCCTATATATAGCATGAGCATTAAGAGAGACCATTCATACACTTAAAACACTTATCAAAAATCATTTTCTCTCCCATTTTCTCTTTGGAAAGCCACGGCTCAAAACCCCCCTCCTAAATAACCCATACAAATTTTTCTACCACTATTACAAGCATACACACAACATATCTAAGACCTACTAAAATGGTTTGAAGCCTTGGTTAATTCTTTGCAAGTGTTAAGCAAGAAAATGGAAAATTAGGGTTTAGGAAATCAAGATCTTGCAAGCTTGGGTTTACAATCTAAACAAGGGTTTAGATTGTGTTGGTTATCATCATACATCATTATAAGGTTATCTATAAACCTTTATGTC
>BQNB010094252.1:0-13785 GCA_026074375.1 Tanacetum coccineum | reverse complement strand
GCATAATATGTTGCAAAACGTTGATCAATGGTTAAAATTCATAATAGCACATTCACTTAAGATATAATAAATGTCGGGAGTGAAAAGTTCACAAGTTGCAAATATGAGTAGTGTTATCATCTTTACTGATATTTAGCTGTGATTTCGTTTTAAGCTTGGTTTGGATAAGTGAAAAATAGGGGACGATGAATTTTTCCTTTTTGGGGCATTCTCGGATCAAAATGCATCTTGTTTTATGATCCCTAACAATTATGGAAATAATGAAAGTCAAAATATTATTAGTTTATATATATCTTAAAAAAATGAAAAAGTTTTAGAAAAATAGGAAAATAGGGTGTTTTATAACTTGTGATTTCTTAACTCTCTCCACAAAAGTCTTTGCTACTTTTCAAAGTTTTAGTTTGGGGAAGTTTTGAGGTATTTGGTTATGGAGCATATAATATTGCGTGAGGACACGCAATCGCTTAGTTTGGGGAAGTTTTGAGGTATTTAGTTATTGAGCATATAATATTGCGTGAGGACACGCAATCACTTAGTTTGGGGAATTTTGATATGTGTGAAAACACATATCCTTTTTATATCAAAAATGGCCCTAAAAATACAAAATTGTGCTTTAAATGCTTGAATATTGCTTGTTTTGTCTTTGTGATTGTGTAGGTACGGATATTGCAAAAATTTTAAGAAAACGGTCAAAACTGGACAAACACGGACACGGGAACGGAAAAGAAAATACAAGATCCGGGAGAATGCTATCAAAGGTCAACAAAAGTCAACCCTTAGTCAGCCAAAGCCAACCACAAAAAGACAAAAATCCTAAATTTCCCAAAACAGTCCCTCAAAGTTAAACCAAATTGCAAAAATAGTCCCTAAAACCTAACGGTGTTAACTCTTTAATTTATAAAGAGTTAACACCCGTTAACCCTTATAACAACACCTAAACCAAGCCTAAGCCCAAGCCTAAATACCCGGCCCAAAACCCTTTATAAGCCCCGAAGTCAAACAAAATTACCCGGGTCAAAGAGAAGTCAAAACACACCTCCCTTTTATAAAAGTAAAAACGCACGAAAATTTGTTACCACTGTTCACCGTCTTCCCCATTTTACCTCGAGTTCAAAACAAAGGGAAAATCAAAATTGGCCACGTGAAGAGACAATTCAAGTGATAAAGACTGACATAGCAGAGTTATACATCAACAAACGTTCTCATTGGTTAAAACCCAAAAGGGAATGACACGCGTACAATGAAGGAAACACACCAAGGACTAGTATTTTGCACTAAAAGGCTTGAAAAAGAAGCACAATGGATCTGACACATGGAATGCCACGTTGGCAATCCGTGTGCTCACCAAAGTGATCCAGTGGCTCAAGATAGAGATCTAATGATTGGCAAGATTCAAGGGCAGGGATTTATGGGAGCATCTAACAAACTCCAGGACCTAGAAGCTTCTCTGAGGACTATAAATAGCCTCTCATATTCACACACGGGGATATCTAGTTTTTTAGCTTTTTGAAATTTTAACTTATGTAATTTTCATTTAAAATGTTTTAGCTTAATCTTTGCTTGATGTAATTTTCTTTTTCAATATTGTAAGCAGTTTTTCATTAATAAAATTTGAATTTTATCTTACTTTTCTAAAGCTCATTTTTACTCAAACTGTGTCTCATATGCTAATAATGTTACATAAGCTTCTCATAAGCTCAGATCAATCCCTTTGAGTCTCTAAGCTCAAATTGAGCTATTAATAAGCTCTTAATATACTTAAACCAATAAAATTAGTTTTAATACCTTTGCTTATGGATTTTGAGCTTTTGGATGATAAGCTTACAATGGAAGAGCTTATTAGATCTTACTAGCTTATCCTTGTGATAAGTTAGAGCTGTTGAAAGCTCTTTTGAGCAACCTTTGTTTAGCTAAGGCTTTTGTAAGTTCCCTTTAATTTTTAAGTATCTTAGCTTTAATTTTGCATATGCTTATATTTTGCTTATAGTCTAGCTTATTTGTGCTTAATTCTGTCTATTTGTGCTTATTAAATATGTTTGGATATCTGTTTTTAAGTTTTATAGCTTAGATCTTAGATTTCTTAGTTTAATTCATAAAACTGTCAAAAACTAAAAAAATATTAGCATAGTTCTTAGTTCTTTGTTTCTGGCTTATTTGCTTATTAATATAAGTTCATTAGGATTGTCATAAGCTATTTGTTATCTGGTATTTATGATTTATGCTCTTAATTTCATTTTCATAAGCTAATATGGTTTTTAGTCTAGTTAAAGGAGTGTTTGGCACAACAGTATTAACCACAAGTTAATACTGTTGTTGGCCATTTGGTCCTTTGTGTTTGCTTTAAAACTCTCATTTAGGTTTGTTTAAGCTAGTATCATAAGTCATAATAGGGTTAATTCAGTTTTCTTAAGTTAAGTTTTCATAGGGTCATAATCTGTCTAGTTTTAATTGAATTATTAGCTTAATTCAGATTCAGTTTGTGTCTTTGCTTAATTTGAATCTAGGAATGAGTTTTAAGAGTGTTAGAAATATAATCATAGGCCTGCATTTTGTCTAATTTAAGTTTTGGTCACAATTGTGTCAACTGCATCAGCAGTTACAATAGACAAATTTCCATTTTCTAGCTTAATTTTTAAGGAGTTAAAATAGTTTTTAGCTTTAGCTTTTCATAATACAAATAGTTTTAGGTCATTAATCATCATTTTCAATTTTCTTTTTCAAACTAAGCTGTCTTACTAATCTGTTTTTAAGCTGCAAAAGTGCCCTTTTTCATTTTCATTTTCAAAGTAAAACTAAGCATGATTTAAGTCTTAGGTCTGTTTTAAGTGCTTTTGTAATAAGCTATTGGATTTCAAACCTTGTTCCAAAAGTTGTTTTTGAAAGCTTATTAGTTGTAGAATAAGCTTCAATAAGTCATTTCCCTACAAGGATCTAAGAGCTTATCTTAAAATAAGCTCAAAGATCCCTGTAGGGACTGTTTGGTTTTTACTTTTCTATAAGTGCTTATTTTGAATTTTTAAGCTTATGGCATGTTCTTTGTGCTTATTCTTGTTCATTTAAGCTCTTTAGGATAGTGTTAGCTTAATAGTAGCTTAATTTAGCTTATTGTGGGCTTTTAGATTATTAGCTTAAGAAAAATACCCAAAAAATGAGTTAAGAGTTTCTGTCAAGTTTTAAGCTGTTTAACAGCTTATTTAGGGCTTTTCATAAAAAGTTTCTTTTATTAAAATTGATTATTTTTAGGTGCTTAATAACTTTGCTTTTATAAGTTTTTAAAAATAAAAAAAAGGGAAGGTGGAAATCGGGGGTGAGCAAGACTCGAACCCCCGACCTCAACACCGTCTACCCCTTTTATAACACATACCACACACTCACTACCACTGCGCCCTGGGGTCTTTTTCATTTAACTTTTGCACAATTTAATTCTTATACACATTTTAGCCTATTAAGCCTTATAAGCTATTTTAGCTTATTCCGTGGCTTATTCATTAAGTTGTGACTTCAATCTTATTTTTCCTAGGATCTAATTAGTATAAGCTATTTTCTGTATTTTTTTCTAGAATTTTTATAGATAGTTTAGTATTTTTAAACATTTATCTTCATTAAAAACTTTAAAAAATCATAAAAAATAGAAAAATAATCAAAAAAATATAAATATTTTTTAGAAAATTTTCTTTTATCATAAAGTTTCTAGGAAAATTAGTTTTGCCTTCGTAGGGTCTAATTTGTAAAATTTCGATTTTTAAAGAACGGGATTCGTTCTCATTCTCATTTTTCGTGTTTTAAAGCTCATTTCAAATCCGTTTTAGTTCTAGTTTTCTTTAAACTTACTTTTTAGTCAATTAGAGTCCATTTAAAGAGAAAAAAAATTCATTTTAGGTTTAATTTTGAAAATTTAGGTTTTTTAATTGCTATTTAGGGTTCCTGTTTTGTGTTTTTAGTTAAAGTTTAATTTCCCGTTACTTGTTTCCGTGCTTAATTGTTATCATTTGCTTATTTTTAATTGTAAAAGTAGAAACTCAAATCCATCTTTGACTCCAATTCAAACCATTGTCCGAACAACAAACGTGGTTTCAATTTCACAAATCGTTGGGAAATAACGACCCGGGAATCATACTTCCCGGTTTATATACGTATTATATTATATATATTTTGAAGATTTTCCTTATTACCTTTGTCCTCAAGGGTAATTTGGTAATTTTCCATCATATTATATATTTTATTATTACGTATATAAGATTCTACGAATCAATTATATATTTTATTATTACGTATATAAGATTACTACGAATCAGTAGGCCAAAAGAAACCAGCATCAAAGACTTTTTTAGCGGTGTAGTTGGCACCACGATGTCCCCCGGTGGGTCCATTATGGCAAGCCGTGAGGATATCAACGACTTCTTTGCCGTAAACACACCGCCTAATCATTTGATCCGCACAAATCTTAAACAAATAGGGGTCGTCCCAAAAATAATGCTTAACATCCTTAAAGAATTTTTTAGTTGGGACGACATCCCTTTAACAACGAAATTCCCCGCATGGTAATTTGCAATGTCGGCAAACCATGGGTATTTGAATCATTATGAGAAGATATTATTCCAAGGGTCTCGAGAGGAAAAGTTTCATTAATTTCTGTTTTCTCGAGATCACCTTCATGAGGATTTTCTAGTCTAGATAAATGATCGGCCGCGAGATTCTTGGCTCCTTTTTTTATCACGAATAATAACGTCAAATTCTTGAAGGAGGAGAATCCACCGGAGCAATCTCGTCTTAGCATCTTGTTTAGCAAGAAGATACTTGAGAGCCGAGTGATCCGTATACACTATGGTCTTCGATAAGACTAAGTAAGGACGGAATTTCTAGAAAGCATACACAACGGCTAATAATTCTTTTTCCGTAGTCATGTAATGTGCTTGAGCATCCGTCATGGTCTTACTTGTTTAGTGTATAGGCTGAAAATGTTTGGTCTTACGTTGCCCCAAGACTGCACCTACCGCGTAATCACTAGCGTCGCACATAATCTCAAATGGTAGGTCCCAATCGAGGGCAACTAAAATCGGGGCTTTGGTTAACTTTTTCTTAAGTATATTAAACGCTTCAATACATTCATTTGAGAAATCAAACGGAGTTTCTTTTTCAAGAAGATGGGTCATCAGCCGGGCGATTTTAGAAAAATCTTAGATAAATCGACGATAGAACCCGACGTGGCCTAAAAAACTTCTAACACCTTTGACGGAAGTCGGATGAGAGAGTTTAGCTATAACATCAACTTTAGCTCTGTCGACCTCAATCTCGGACTTTGAAATCTTATGGCCAAGGACAATGCCCTCTTTAACCATGAAATGACACTTCTCCCAATTTAGAACCAAGTTAGTGTATTCGCACCGTTTTAGCATTTTGTCTAAATTGGAAAGGCAAGACGAGAAAGAATCCCCAAAGACCGAGAAATCGTCCATGAAGACCTCCATTGTTTCCTCGATCATGTCGTTGAAAATGGCCATCATGCACCTTTGGAACGTGCCCGGAGCATTACATAAACCAAAAGGCATACGACGATAGGCAAACGTCCTATAAGGGCAAGTGAAGGTGGTCTTATCTTGGTCTTTCGGGTCAATAGGTATTTGAAAGTATCTAGAAAAACCATCTAGAAAACAATAGTATTCATTTCCAGCGAGTCTCTCAAGCATTTGGTCCATAAACGGTAACGGGAAATGATCTTTACGGGTGGCATCATTTAACTTTTGGTAGTCAATGCATACACGCCATCCCGTAACTAATCGAGTAGGTATCAACTCATTATTATCATTTTCAATTACGGTCATACCGCCCTTCTTTGGCACACAATGAACGAGGCTAACCCACGGGCTATCGGAGATAGGGTAAATCAATCCGGCATCATTTAACTTTCGGTAGTCATGTATTTTCGGATTTACCCTTCTTTGATGTTGAACTGCCGGTTTGAAGTCATCTTCCATTAAGATCTTATGAGTACAAAAACTAGGGTCGATACCCTCAATGTCGGAGATTTTCCATTTAATGTGGAAGAATTTTACCTTGCGATTGCCCGTTTTGTGTGACTTAATACTTTTAGATTAGAAGGGCGGGTCTTTTCTTCTTCTTTTAAACTCTTTTGAAATTATGACGCGGTAACTTATCGGTTCCTTCTTAAAAATGCATATTCTAAAATGAGGAGGTAATCCTTAAGCTTCAAGTTCCGGTGGTTCTTCGATTGAAGGCTTTGTTAAAGTAACATCAACTTGCTTAAGGTCGTCATTCTTGAAAGGAGGGAGAGTCGGATAAGGGTCTTCATTTAACATTTTTTCAAGGTAAAGAATGTCTCCCTCCGTGTCGTAATAATCGTCATTTAAATTAGAAAGCTATACGGGGTATGTAGAAAAGTATCAGTTTCTTCCCAATATACAATCTCCCTCCTTTATTATGGAGTAAACAGGGGGGTAGGAAAAGCACGATGTTAGGATCCGCAAGGTGTTAGGGATTGCCACTTGACGGAACTATCCGGAAAATACGATCACTTCTTGAGCATTACTCCATAATTTGGAGCTAAAACAAAGATATTTGAAGATTTTTGATTTCTGACCAATACGCCGTATCCAACAAAAGAGATACGGCGTATCAGTGCATGAACTTCACAAGAAAACGTGTTTGACCAATTCTCAATACGGTGTATCCCTTCTGTCGACATACGCCGTATCCATGAAGATAACTATTCGAAGATACAGTAAATAAAGTAAATTGGGAATGATATCACTGATTGATTGAGAACGTAGCGCGCACTATAAGGAATCCAGCCCAATACGCTGTATCTACCTTACCAGATACGGCGTATCAAGTCTTTTTCAGACGCTATAAATAGAAGACTCAAAAACGAGTTTTCAGTGTGCAATATCACATTCTTTATACCATTCTCATTAAAAGACGAATTTTAGAAAAGAAGATCAACCACCAAGGTCAAGCATTGATCACGAATCCATAGAAGACATCGTGTAATTTTTACTCTCTTAATCATTCGATTTTCATTGTTTGATTACGCTTGTATAATTACAATGGTTGTGGGCTAATACCCTCGGGTATTAGCCGTCTTAATGAAAGTTCAATGTTTGGTTTGTTTTAAAATCGATTTCTTAATTAATCGTTGATTGTTTAATTATGTTTATCACCTCATACTTGTTTATGTGTTTGAATATGTGACCTATCATTCAATTGGGTCGGGTGATACCTAAAAAGTAATCTAGATACCCGGATAGCTCTCCATATCATGTTATATTACTGGACCAATAGGATCACAAATAACGTTCTGTCTTTGAATTATGAGCTTAGTTGGACCGGTAGGTGACCCATTTATGTTTCAGCAATCATGCTCTTAATTAACTGATAAAGATTTGAATAGTGAACTACCATTATATAAAACACCATCAAACAATAAGTGGGTAAAGTCCCGTTGGGCTAGGGTTTTAACAGGATCACCACTGCTTTGATTCCCTAAGATAGATTATAATTAAACTAAAGGATGCTTTATGCGGATGCGTTAATTAAGACAGGATTAATCGTGTCTAGGTCTTAGGATGATGACCCACCTAAGTCTTAAGAATGATATGCCGCCTCGAGATAAGTAAATCATTGCACTAAAACAAACAAACCAACATTGAACTGGATTTAATATGGCTAATATAGTTTTCTATCATTTGGCTTGTACCGCTTTTCTATCTTCTAATTTTCTTCTTTTGTGTTTATTGTGTACTGAATTGATATTTGTCACCACCAAACATGTGTCAGTCTCTCAGGCTGAAAACCCCCCTTATCATTAGACAACATATATAGCATAGGTTTAACCAGTAAATAGACTAATTAGAACTAATTAAAATACTGATAGAATTTAGAATTAATGTTTCACTCTTAGTGTTCGACACCCTACTTACCGCGAAACTCCATCTTGACCGGGTACACTGCTCGTTAAAGTGTGTTTTAGGTTTGTTGGCTAAATATAAATTTAAAACTTGATAATCAAATAATTGACCATACACGACAGCACATCAGGTTTTTGGCGCCGCTGTTGGGGAGTGAATTAGTTAAACCTTATTCTTATTAGTATTTCTAACCATTAGTTAATTAGTCTAGTGTTATCTAATTATTTAAATTTTGTTTGTATCTATTCGCATTGTGTGTTTTAATTGTTTGTTTAAATTCCTGAATTTAATTGTTTTAAATAGTATTCTGTTCTGATTGATCACCTGATACGCCGTATCCACCAGTTAGATACGACGTATCTAACTTTTTGCTCAGGACATCGTATTGAGTTTTACAGTCTAAATGGTGTATCTGTTCTCCAAACAATACGGCGTATTCCGTGAACTCGATACGGCGTACTAGTATTCAACAGACCTATACGGAATATTCGGATTATGTCACACCCTGAAAATTTCAAGTCAATATTTTTAAACTTTTCCGATTATTATCTTTGACTTTTATCCGTTACGTTTGAATCTGGCAGTTTACCGAGAAGTTAACCCGCATAAATCTGAAAAACGTCATCGGACGCGTTCCGACTTTGGATTTTAATTAGTTTAGATATTATATGAATTAGTTTATCTTTTCTAAGTGTTTTGTAGTTTACGATCACTCCCGGTATTTATTTTTACGTCTTAACGTTTAAATTGCATTTTTCGCGTTTTTGACCTAACGGAACCCCAGAAACCCGAAATCTTTTCGTGTAAACTTTAGTTATCGCCCATCTCATGTTCTTAAGTCAAAAATTTCGTTCACCTCCCCTCCTTGTTGTATATCGGACGCCTAAACCCAAACCAAATGCACCATAAGTCTTGAAATTAAATACAAGAGCATCTTTTAAAAATCCCATGCATGTGTACATGAAAGTGACACATGAGAGGGTCCTTCTCATGCACATTTTCTCAAGTTATACAAGATCATGTGATAGTTACACATTTTGACTTTATTTGACCAACTCAAGACTAACTTATGCATCTAATATGAACCATGATCCAAAAATTTGAACCATAATGGTCCTTGTGGCTATGTTTCGACCGAATAAAGATGTACACACACCTTTGGTGTGTGTTGGTCACTTGTTACAATAAACCATGAAACCCTAGACCCCCTCTTATCCTATAAATATTAAGAATTTCACACTTTAGGGTTTCATTCATTCACATAGTCTCCAAAAATCCCTCTCTTCCCTTCCTTTTGCTCCCTAGCTCACGGTCAACATACACCCTTATTCGGGTTTTCATATCTTTGATTTCTTGCATAATCCAAGCATTATAGGTTCATTTCTAAGAACATCTAAGGTGGTTTGAAGTATTGATTCTTTGGTTTAAAGGTTTTTCATCAAGATCTAAGTTAGGGTTTCAAGATTTGTTGTTGGGTTTTATAGATCTATTATTTTGGGGTATAAATCTTGAAATTTCTCTACTTGTTCTTCATTCTTGTAAGTGTCTTGAATCTTTCCTTGTGGTTTACTTATGTTCTTTCTTATATGTTCAAGATCCATACATCCACATGTTGTGTTTTAATTTTTGAAAGATAATAAAACAAGATTTCATAAATAATGATGCTACTTTGTTTCACTAGTTCAATATTATGTTTTTGATGAGATGAGAGTTGAATGAGAGTTGTGATTCGTCCAAATACACATACGTAAGTATATATATAAGGAGAATATCAATAATAGTATAGTAATAAGTATTCCGTGAGGATTCTAGAAGATTACTTTTAACCAAAGTAAAATTCAAAACCTTCCCGGGTCGTATCCTGACGAGGTGAAAATTGAAAATCGGTTAAGTTTGTGATTGCGTGATTTGAATATTTTTAAGATTTTGATTTGGTTTCTAATTCTACAAATGAAAACGCATAAAAACATGTAAATGCAAGTAACGATTACGACAATTAAAACTTAAAGCTAAAAACAATAACGGGAATCCTAAAACGTGACTAATTTAGCTAGTATATCAAATTTAAGCCCTACGAACGTAAATTTAATTTTAATAAATCCTAAATGACTAAAAATAATTTTCAGAAAAAGAATTATATTTTTTTGGCTTTTATTTTATTTATTATGAATTAAAAACAGATTTAATCTAATTAAAATATTAAAAATAGTAAACTAATTAAATAAAATTTGGAAAAATTGTGAAAAGTACTTTAGACTATGAGGAATATAAGAATAATAAGAACTTGAAAGTTTGCTGAACAAATAAGCTGTTATTAAGGAAATAAGCCCGGATAAGCAAAGTTACTGAAAAAGGGTTAAGTATTAAATTGTGCAAAATGTTTATGAAAAAGACCAAAGGCAAGTTGGTTAAGTGTGTATGTTGAGGCGTTGGTGTAAAAGGGAGAGGTCACAGGTTCGACCCCTGTGATCATCTCTTTTTGACGAAACATTTTATTTTTTTTATTTTTTTTTATGAAAAGCTAAATAACATGAAAATAAGCAAAGTTAATAAGAGGGACTAAATTTGAAACTTAAAAATAAGCTCAGAAAAAGCTAATGAAATTGGCAGATTGCCTTAAAAGCTTATATGATATTTTAGCTTAAAATGATTTGAACTTAGGACTCAACAAGCTAACAAGAAAACTGAATAAGCTAAAGCAGACCCTAACCCTATATCTAATAAGCCCTAATGACTAGAAATGAGCAGACAAAATAAGCTAAGAACCACTAGAAAGCATAAGACAGTTTGCTCAAGACATTCAGATTCTAAAGAAATAAGACCAACTTTAAGCTAGGCTAAAAGACAAATAAGCACAACTAATAAGCTAATTCCTAAAAACAGATTTAGAACATGCCTTACTTGACTCAAATAAGCTAAGATTAAGCTAAGAGGTGTAGAAAATAGGCTAGAAAAATGAAATGAAAGACAGACACAACTACTTTTGATTTTTGGCTTTTTGGTTTTATGACAGATTTAAACTTAAATTTTAAGACTCAATAAGCTAAGAAAAGATTTAAAAGCTAAAACTAGATTAAAAACTTGACTCAATAAGCACATTCAAACTAAACTTAAGCTATTGAGATCTATAAATAAGCTAGAAACCTAATTGGGAAATGACTGCATAACATGACTCAATTTTGACCTTTTTAACTAATTGCAGCCTAAGAATTAAGGCTTCTAAAATGATTTTGACTTCTTAAAAACTTAACATAGATTAAAACTAGATTACAATAAGCTAATTTAAACAAAAATTTCACTAAAATTTGCTATTATTTGTCTAAAAATGATCTGCTAATTCAGGAATAAAAAGCTTAAACTTCTTGACTGTTTTTGAACAAAAATTCTCTAAAGGTTTTCCTAAAGCCTTTGACTCAAAACAAAAATGCAATGACGCATCAAAAACCAGTTTAGCTAATAAAAACCATACTTCCAATAGCATTTTTAAGAGAATTCACAAAATAAGCAGTTTAAGAAACCTTAAACTAGCAGATTTGGATACATGATAACTCCATCTACAATACTTAGTTAAACTAGACTCTAGCTTATGAAAACCAACTTTCAGATCTAAATTAAGCTTAACAAAAATTATTAGAGAGCCAAAAACAGTTTACACCTCAAATGACCCATTTTAGACTTTGACCCAAACACTCCCTTATTTTCTTAAAAACAATTTTTAGCTTAAAACAGATCTTGAAACTTTTAAAAACTGAAAACAAATAAAGCATAATGACTTTAGAAAACAATTAAGAAAAAATCTAAATAGAATAAGCACTTAATCAATAAGCTAAACCTATAGGCAGATTAGACTAAGAAACTAAGCAGTTTGACTCAAAATTTAAACTAAGCTATTTTAAACTAAGAACTAGATATATTAAGCAACAATAAGGCATAAATAAGCACAGATAAGCAACTAATAAGCAAAAATAAGCAGATAAGCAGTGCAATAAGCTTAAACAGAAAATAAAGCAAAAATTATAAAATGGAACATACCTTTACCCTTTTCTCTAAACAAGGGTACAAATTGTTCGAGGAGCTACTCTACAAAAGCTCCAGCTTATCAAAGATAAGCTGGTGGTGTCCATAAGCCCATCCAAATCCGGCTTATCATCCTTATTAAGCTGAGATATATTTTGGGGTGATATTTGAGAATTAATAAGCTCAGTTAAGCTTTTGAGGGCTTAACTAAGTATAGGCTAGCTTAAGTAGTATTTGAGAGCTTATAAGAGCTTATTAGATTGAAATTAAGCTTAAACTAACCATAGATGTAATAAGTAAGAACATGAATTGAACATTAACAAAAATTTTATTGATAAACAAGTGAGTTACGTACTTTTATAAAGGAAATTACATCAAATTAAAGACATTAAGCTAAAAACGGTTACAATAAGCTAAAAATACTAATTAAGCTAAATACTACCCTACTCCTAGATAGCTATTCTGTGTGATGAAGCCCTCCTTATATAGCAGTGGGAAGAACCTTCTAGCCTCTTAGACGCTCCCCTCACTTCTAATCATAGTCATTCAATCAAACCGCCTTAATCAAATCAATCTTTGAGCCGTTGGATGATGAACACGCCTTAATAGCCAATCACAATGCTGGGGATTGCCAGCGTGTCATATTTAGGTGTCAGAGTGTGTCAGGGGTAAGGCTTCTAGAAGCAATGGACGTGTGTGTACTTGATTCATTTACCTGCGTGTGGTAATGGTGAAAAGGGAGGGAAGGAGAAAAGGGCACAATAATTTTGACCCATTTTAATCGTTTGTTTGACCTGGCTATGGATAAAGGGTGTTGGGATTTTGCTTATGTTTTGGGCTAGTATGAATAATAGAAAGGATTTGGGCTCATGGTTCAGAATAATAGCGTTAAGTATGGTATTGTGCTGACCCGGCCCATTAAGTGGGCCCGGGTTGGCCCGTAAAATATGGGTACGCCTTTGGCTTTAGTTTACCGCGCTCAATCCATTCACGTGCTCGGATTTGTCTGTTTTTGCTTCGTTTTTGTCCTTTTCTTGATATATCCGTACCTGCAAGACACAATTCACAAAACAAGCAAATACAATGCATTTTTATGTGTTATTGGTCATTATTGGCCTTTTTAGCTTGTTTTATTAGGTAAAAGGTATGTATATTTAGGCACATACCAAAATCCCTCATACTAAGCTATTGTCGTGTCCTCACGCAATGTCATAGATACACACTTAGAAAACCAAAAATTTCAACCCCCTTAGACTAATTACTTTGAAAAGTAGCTAAGTGTTCATCAAAGGGAATTAAGAAATCACTAGTTTTGAAAAGCTCCATGTTTTACCATTTTTATGCATTTATTATTATCATACATAACTATATGGAACAAGAAACACTAAAAAGGATAAATTCATCATCCTTGATTTTTCACTCGCCCCAAACCAAGCTTAAAAATGAAATCATTGTTAAATACAAGTTGAGATGCTAACACTACTCATAAACGTTAATTGTGTAAGTAAAAACTTTAACTTTTCGCTCCCTTATTTCCTAAATTCTCTAAAGATTTATTTGTCACAAATCAATTAATGTCTTATTCACATAAAGTAAACCTGGTTTAGACCATAATTAGTTTGAAATCCTTTCCTAAAGAAACGATATAGTGAGAATAAAGTCCACATTAAGGTTCTAAATTCGCATGATTTAGGGGTTATCCTTTTTAGATAACACCGGAGTCAAAATTTGGCTTTATTATTGATATTATTGCAACATTATTAAACCTTGATCCTTTAGAAGGCTGCAACATCGGTTGTGAGCCGGCAAGATGCAGCAAACATATTTCGACCTCGGTAATTTC